>MKGJ01000656.1:0-11376 GCA_002018255.1 Bretziella fagacearum
AAAAAATAAAAAATAAAAAATAAAAAAAAATAAACAATAAACCAACTCAGTTCACGAGAATCTCAAAAAATAAAAAATAAAAAATAAAAAATAAAAAATAAAAAATAAAAAATAAAAAATAACCCAAAGGAAGGCGACGAAACCAGAAACCAATGACGCTTTGCTGGCGAATGTGCCTTCCTAATCCCAGTCTATTCCTCTGACATAAAAGTACTAAAAGTGAGTAACTACTACCTTTTGTTTGGGGGGGGGGGGGGGGGTTGAGCGCCAGGTCAAGGCTCCCTTTTCCATCTCTTTTAGTTTGGTTACAGTCAACATTATTTGCATTCCCATAGTTCGCCATTGAAACAAGCCCAAACGTCAGCCTGTCGCGTTCCTTTCTAATCAAAGCTCCGGGGAGGGTTGCGTTTCATCACACATTGCAGCTGCCATCACTCTACTCTATTGCACAGAATCTCAAGCAAATCTCCAAAGTAATATTGAAAGAAAGAATCGAATGCATCCTCGTAGATGCAGAGGCAATAAATGTACCAATGTCTGAAAATAAGATAACTAAACAACAGAAATGCAGCGCGCAAAATACGCACAACCCGGTAAAAACCAAAATAAAAACAAAGGCCGTCTATAGTCAGGGCATCGCATAGCAGTCTCCAGCCGAACCTGAGTTTCCTTGGCCCTGACATGACTCTATAAAGTGACTGTGCGTCCAGACAAAGCAAGCATGCTTAAAAGTCCCACAGATCGCTGGCCTGGTTGTTGTTCTTGACACGGGTTCTGGACTTGGGATTGGGCGCCTCACCCTCATCATCACCACCACCACCACCAAACAGCCAGTCACGGTTGGTTCCCTTGGGGCCACCCATACCATCACCACCAATGTGAATACCACGGGCAGAGCCACCATCAGCGTTGTGCGTCTTACGAGAACCCATGCCGTCACCAGCAATGTGGATCCCGCCCTTCTTCTTGGGCACAGGCGAAACATCAGCAGCCTCCCAGTTGGGCTCCATGTTCTCAACAGCCTTCTTGCGATCGGCAGTCACAAAGCGACTGGCCTGAGGAGTGTTTTCGCCGGCAACATCCGTCATCTTGTACTTGGAGTGGAAGACATCCTTCTGGCGCAGAGCCATGTCCTGAGTGACATGCTCCTTGGGGGCGGGGGTAGGGGCGGAGCCATCTTCTCTATAGACGTGGTTCTCGTACAGGCCAAGGCCTTCGTTCTTGCCGACGCCGCGGGGGCGGGCATTGGGGCGCTCGTACATCGGACCATCATCTTCCATCTCAAAGTGCTTCTCGGCCTCACGGCGGCCCTTGTGCTGGGTCTTGGCTCCAACGGGGGTCTCGGGGACGGCACTGGGAACATTGTCCCAATGGCGCACATCCTGAGCGCGCACGCCGCGGGTGGGGATAGACTTCTGAGGCGTGTTGAAGTCCTGAAAGTCAAAGTGGTTGTACTTTGTCGGATCAGGCTTCACACGCGCTGCGTTGCGGTCAACAGGAGGGGGACTTGGGGGGAGGCCTTCATCTTCATTGAATAGACGGTTAGCAGGGGCAGTTCTAGAAGTACCGGCCTTGGGCGCGATACGTCTGTTGGGCGAGCGAGATCTGCCACGGTCATTTCCATCCGAATCGTGCTCGTCACGGACAATATCTTCAAAAGTGCGCTGATGCGGACGGTTGCCAGCATAAGGCGAGGCAACCACAGGCATCTTTTCACTTTCAATCTCCTCGCGCGAGCGGAACAACGAAAGCGTGGAGCTACCACGCGAGCGCTGCTGCTGCTGCTGCTGCTGGTTGTTGTGATTATTATTATTATTATTATTGTTGTTGTTGTTGTTGTTGTTGTTGTTGTTGTTGTAGGAATTGTTACCATCATTAGAAGGCTCAGCCTTTCCAGAGTTCTTGACCGCGTTGGTGATCAAACGGACCTGATCCGAGTGGTCACGGATGGGCCAGTTGCGACCCGACTTGCTAATAATCTCGAGCTGCTTGAGAAGGGCGCCCTGATCCCAGTTAATGCGGATCTGAGCGATGCGGCCACTGGCATCGTAGTGGATAAAATGGGTCTGGTGATGACGAAACAAGACAAGACGAGACGTTGGTTAGCAATGTTTGGCGTAGCTGGGTGGCTGGAGCGAGCTTAAAAGTCTTACCATGGGCAGACAGACGGTGCGGTCAGCCAGGAAATTGTCATCCAGGCCGGGCGCATACGGGCCACCACTGGTAACAAACTCCATGATGGTCTCGATTTGCAGGGCGCTGGCGCCGCGGCCGTTCACTTCATCGAGAACGGTCTCGCCCTTCTTCTTGATCTGCTTGCCGACCATGGCCAGGTGCTTGATGATGTTCTCGGCGGTAGAGACAGTTGTGGTGGTGGTGATGTAGTGTAGAGTGGCATCCGCAGATAGTAGCGCCGGGCTGGGAACAGCCAAGAACTGCTTGTAGACTGAGGACGACATGATGTTTTGTTTTGTTTTTTTTTTTTTTAGCTAGTTAATGATGTGAGTGTAGTTGGTGAGGTTAAGAGGAGGGGTCGGGGTCGAGATATGGAGCAATTGTATCGTAAAAGAAAAGACGAGGTTTTCAAGGCAAAGAAGCAACAATGTATGGTGGTAGAAGGGAGGATTGTATAAACCACAACGGACAATACAATGTGGGTTCAATGTTTTGTGTTTTTGACACCAGAGAATCAATTGCGCTGTAGAACTTGCGAGCAACGACGTTCTAATGTGGTGTGGGGTCAAGGAGGTCTGGTCTGGTCTGGGTTGTTGTTGACTTTGGGGAGAAATGTAGGGGAAGAATATCAAGGGGTGTTTATCTTGGTTGGTATCCTAGGTGCAGTTATCTTCCCTGCATAAAAAGGATGCAAGGTTGGACATTACAGGTAACTCTGCTGCACCTATCAAATTTAAGGGTCAGAGACACTTGAACAGCTTACAGTACTAGCCAGCATCCTTTAGTCTACGGGTTAAATCAGTAAATGTCAAGTTGATGCTTGTCATGTACATTGGTTGAAAAGAGCTTAATTCGCGACCAAAATCCAAGAACCTGTTGGGCAGAACAATAGCATCATGTTCATCATCATTTTCTTTTCTTTTGTATGTCTTGTCTCACTCTATCATGATGGCTAAATTGGTACTATAGTTGTGTTGAATATTGTGGACGCGACTAAACGCGTTTGAAATGTTTGGCTCCTTTATGCATGAGGTGTCGTCTATCAACAAACGAGGAAAGCCGGCTTTGTTTACATATACTGGTTGCTAGCTGGGCCAATGGCCAATAAAAACAAAGTAGTGGATATTGAGATTGAATAATGACACGTGATATATGTGTCTGGGTTAGTCTCCCATCTTTACTAACCCTACTGCTCACTTCACCTCATATCAACTTGACATTTGCTAGGTTTAAATGGGCAGCCCTCCACAAGGCAGTGTAACTGATGACTCAGCTCAGTATTACCCTGATAATAAACTGCCACACACAGGTGTCATTCTGAATCTATTAAATCACCAGAATCTGACCAAAAAATCCCTTTTTGGCACCTGCAAAGGCGTTGTGGTGAAAGATGCACTGTTTGTTCATTTGAGGTTAAAGTGTATACATGAAACTTACTAATATTGAGACTGCCCACCCTGCTCTTTGGAACGTACTTTTGAATGTCATGTCTATAACAATTGGTGTTGTATGAGATCCACACGCTGACATGGTGATTAGGTACAAGTTATCGGCTGGGATATCCAAGAGTAGATAATATAAGCTTATTGGAATTCGGGATGTGGACTGGGCTAGTGATAAAGAGAGTTATTACATCTTGTTGCCTATGAGGGCGTGGCAATGCCACTGTGACCACCAACTACCAGAAGGAGGGGCAAGTGGCTTTGTTCTCATATACACGCACTCTACCCAACCCATGCCTTGTGTCTACTTGTCACTCCTAAATATACACAATATGAAAAGAGGCAAGCATCAGTGATAGTTGGAGGACAGTGTTTCGTCCCCGGGAAGCCGGTAGGAAGTAAGGTAGATTATCTACGTGTGTCGTATCTTTTGAAGACATGGTACACGCACACATAGCCTTTAGAACCCTCAGCCACAGAAAAATCTCGGAGTGATCAAATTATGATGGGCAGGAGAAAATGGAGAGGTAAACCTGAAGGCTGTTTTGCGTAAGCTGAAGAGGCTGGGTTAAGAGGGAAACTGGATTAGAATGGTAGTATGCAAGGAATGAAGACTATGAGGCTATTATTTGGTTGGAATGGAATGAGTAATCCACTTCAGTTTCTCTATATTTTCTTGTGGATATGCCCTGCCAATTGAGAGTCGTACTGGCTATTATATGTGAACCTACCTATATTCTACTTTGGTCTTGGGGGAACTAACTCTAGTAATCAGAATCACTGGGACAACACCATGTGTTGGGCTCAAGTGAGTTTTACAAGATTTGAGATATCTCTACCCAACCAAGGCCATATCGGACGAGTTTTAGACCAACAAAGTATGCCAACAACAAGCTTGCCAACAATGAGCTTGATATCAAATGTCTACGTGGTATGGTTGCAACATGATAAAATAGGCTCCCTCCGCCCGCCCACTCCATAGAACGATTCAGCCCTGTCAGGTCATAGCGACGTGGCTGATATTCCATGGGATCCGGTTGGCCAACACTTGGAACACTCAGAAGAAGAAAAAAACACATCGTAGTCTCAAATTGAAACAACTGTTGGGTGTGCTTGTTCGTGACGTGGGTGTCATTAGTGACATTAAAGTAATTAGTTACCTGAGTATTATATGCATTTAAAAAAAAAACCATGATATCAAGGTTTATAAGGTGGATAATTGGTTACTTTACCTCTTGGTACTTACATTTGAAAGGATCTTCATGTAGAGTTTTTATTTATGTATTTATTTATTTATTGATTGGATACCAAAGAGGCGTACCACGTGTAGTTAACGAGTGTATTTCTTCAGAGTGTAGGGTGGAACCTTGGTATGGTGTTTTTGAATTCATGATGATTACTTGGTGAATACCAACATTAACTGGATACTAAGCGAATTCAAAGTTAGCACTAGTGGAGTGTAACTAGGATATAACTTCATGAAGATTGTGCTGTTACTTGATGATATCACGGAGAACAAGAGATGAGTATGAAGTGAGGCACTGGAAGAAACTAAATCAAGGATGGCCAAAAGGAGAAAATAAGAAAGAAAAAAATTAAGAAAAATTCCAAAAAAAAAAATCTGAATCTTCAAACAAGATTTCCTCATTCAAGTCAAGGCAGACTGATCGTTACATATGAATATCTTGGGATTCCCCCTACTCTTTTCTTGGTCCATTCATCTCATCTCTTCGCACCATCAACTTCCCAACCTTCGCTTACATCCATCCGCCGTCATCTCTTCTTGGCATCGCTATTTTACTTTCAACTACCGTGCACAAATCCGATCAAGTTTTCTCTTGGCTATACTTGCTATTTGTGGTTTTCTCAACAAGATCTACATAACCCCCCTGAAAGCTTGTCGTCAAGTCCAACAAACATTCGAGTAAGTTGCTTTATGCATTCATGCTCTCCTTCATCTCTTATAACGGGTTTCTTCAGTCGTCCCTCGGTAAAAATGAACAAGAGCTGTGACCTCACTGTGATCTAGGTGGTCTCCTTCGCTCGTGCTAGAGCCTGTCCATCCTCCTACAAACGCTTGTCAAGTACCTACCTACCGTTCCTTGCTGCCATGAAGACCTAACCTAGGGACCTTGTACGGCGGTGAGACGACGTGGGTATCATAACTACGGGCCCTGAGGCGTCCCATAGCCTTGATTTTGGAGGTTGGACTCTGTTTCTTTCTCTTTTTTTTTCTTCATGCAAGGCTTCAATAATACGGGAAATACAGAATGATGTCACAAAATCTATATTTTGTCAATATGACTGATTCCTTTTCAATTATTGTTCAATCATCGAGCTGAATAAGTCGTGGCAAATTCCTCAATCCGGAACGGCATATAAGATGTAAACAACATTATATAGGAAAGCTCCTTCCCCCAGGAACGGAATAACACCGGCCTAACTAAAACAGGCTAGGCTAGAGTCTTCGTACTAGGATCGCAGCCGACGTCAGCCAACTTGTAAAAAAAACAAACACTACGCACTACGCATTATGATATTGATCGTTCAAGGTTGAACATGAGTAGCTGATTTTGGTGGTCTAATTTTACAGATCAATCCAAGTTTTATTATTTTTGAATTTATTGTTATCATCCTTGAGCGTTCATTCGAACAACGCCGCCGCCCGCCCGCCTCCCTCCCTCCCTCTCCGAGTTGAAATTTCCTTGGTCATTCGATTCGGTTTGCTCAACTTGCGACCTTTGATATCGCGACAAGACAGCATCTGTATCATCACAGCACACAGAGATAAGCGATCCATCATGTTTTTACCAGTTTCGCATCAGCGGGATGATGAAGTCCTAAGTATCATTCAAGAGGTATGTTGATCTATTTTTCGTTTTAAAGCTTTGGAGGTGAAAAAGAGGGCTAGCTGGCTGGAGAGAAGTAGGTACCTCTGAACCGGCAAGCCAACCTACAGATGTACATTCGTTGCCCCTGGCATCACCTTTTGTATTTACTCTTATTATTGTTATAATCTAGTCCCAATTGCCCTTTTACCCTTTTGTCGTCGTTGGTCATCGACTAACCAACCCACAACAGCAGGACGCGATGGCTTCACGAGAGGGCACTGTTGTGCCTGAAGCCAAATCCACCGCTTCACAACATGGAAACCACCACCCTTTTTCACCCAAACTTCACGATGCTCTGACGCCCGACCCGAATACCGAAGACATGTATACACGGTCATCATCTACTTTTCCCTACACACCCGGCCACTTTTCAAAGCTCCTGAACCCAAAGAGTCTCAATGCTTTCTTTGCCCTCGGTGGTCTCGACGGCATGGAAAAGGCCCTCCACACGGATCGCAACACTGGCCTGAGTCCCGAAGAGATTACTGTAAATGGAAATGTCACCTTTGAGGATTGCGCCACCGTTGGCGCGTCAAAGTTTGGTACTCACGGGAGTTCCCTTCGCCACGACGCGGCTATCGATAGTGTCTCCAGCACCGGCTCTAGCGACCCCAAGTCAAAGCCTGTTCCGGCTGGTGTTGTTTCTCACTACGTGAGTGACGCGTCAGGCCCCGGTTTTACTGACCGGAAGGACATCTACGGAGACAACACTCTGCCTGAGAAGAAGCCCAAGAGCATTCTCGAGTTAGCCTGGATGGCTTACAATGACAAGGTTCTGATTTTACTTACTATCGCTGCTATTGTGTCCCTAGCTCTTGGTCTTTACGAAACTTTTGATCCGAACCGTGACCCTAACGACCCCAAGGTCGAGTGGGTTGAAGGTGTCGCGATTCTTGTTGCAATCATGTACGTCCAAAAAGAAACAGAAAAGAAAAAAAAGAAAAAAAAAAGAAAAAAAAAAAAAGTCAACTTCGTAATCAAGGAATAAAATGCCGTTGAAATAAGGTTTTTCTCTTTCGGCTCTACATGCGCCTCCTCTCCCTGTGAGAGGGGACTGACTGACTTTGTTCTGTATTGGCTAACCAGTGTATCTACTGCAAAGTGTTGTCGTATTTGTAGGTTTTACCGCTTATGACGTGCCGAGCTATCGGCTAACTAGGCACTTGTGGCCAGCCTGATCTCGGCTTACGTGCCGAGCACATATAAGAGAGCCTCATATGCAGATCGCTAACATCCTTCGGTTCCGGTTTTTCTTTTCTTTAGGTTACTACCCTCAATGATTGGCAAATGGAACGTCAGTTCACTCGCTTAAACAAGAAGAACAATGATCGTACTGTCAAAGTTGTCCGTGCTGGAAAGTCTGTCGAGATTTCTGTTTGGGAGATCATGGTCGGTGATGTCATGCACCTGGAGACTGGTGACATGATTCCGGTTGATGGTATCTTTATTGACGGTCATGGTATCAAGTGTGATGAGTCTTCTGCCACTGGAGAATCCGACCTTCTTCGCAAGGTTCCTGCCGACGAGGTTTACGCCGCTCTAAAGGATGCCGCTGAAGGCAAGTCCTCTGTCGAGAATCCCGAGAAGCTTGACCCCTTCATCATCTCTGGCGCCAAGGTCAACGAAGGTACGGGTCGCTTCCTTGTGACTGCTGTTGGTGTCAACTCAACTTACGGAAGAACCACCATGTCGCTGCGCACTGAACAGGGCATGACTCCTTTGCAGAACAAGTTGAACGGACTTGCCAACTGGATTGCCAAAGGCGGTGGTGGAGCCTCACTGCTCCTGTTTGTTGTCCTTTTCATCCGCTTCCTGGCCAAGCTTCCCCACAACAGTGATTCCCCTTCAGAGAAGGGCAAGGAGTTCATGGAACTGTTCATCACTGCCGTCACCCTGGTTGTTGTTGCTGTTCCCGAAGGTCTTCCTCTTGCCGTCACCCTGTCATTGGCCTTTGCTACCACCCGCATGCTCAAGGACAACAACCTCGTCCGTGTTCTAAAAGCCTGTGAGACCATGGGAAATGCCACTACTATTTGCTCAGACAAGACTGGTACCCTGACTCAGAATAAGATGACCGTTGTTGCTACTACACTTGGAAAGGATATCAGCTTTGGTGGGAATGAACCTTGCCTCGATGATACCGTCAAGAAGGAGGGCGCCACTGCCATCGCGGTGGAGCACTTTGCCCGGAATGTCGATGTTGATGCCTTTGTCCAGTCTATCGGTGCTCCCCTGAAGAAACTACTCCTCCAGTCCAATGCTGTGAACTCCACCGCTTTCGAGGGTGATGAAGACGGTGAAAAGACTTTTATAGGCTCCAAGACCGAGGTTGCTCTTCTCGCCTTTTGCCGTGATCATCTAGGCGCTGTTCCTGTTCAAGAGGAGCGTGCAAACGCCAACGTTGTCCAGGTCATTCCCTTTGATTCTGCTGTCAAGTACATGGCTACCGTCGTCAAGTTGCCCAACGGCATCTACCGTGCCTACGTCAAGGGCGCTTCTGAGATTCTTCTTGGAAAGTGCACCAAGATTGTCACTAACACGGAGAACAATGAGGAGGTCCAGTCTAGTGAACTCACCGAGACCGACCGCAAGGCTCTTGCTGACACCATTGGCTCCTATGCCGGTCAGACCCTTCGTACCATCTCCTCGTCTTTCCGTGATTTCGAGTCGTGGCCTCCTGTTGGCTATGAGCACCCCGATGATGCCCGTATGGCGGACTTCCACAAGCTTCATGAGAACATGACTCTTGTTTCCATCTTTGGTATCAAGGATCCTCTCCGCCCTAGTGTCATTGATGCTATCAAGGATTGCCAAAAGGCTGGTGTCGTCGTTCGCATGGTTACTGGTGACAACATTATGACTGCTCGTGCCATTTCTAGAGAATGTGGTATCTACCACCCCGAGGATGGAGGTATTGCTATGGAGGGACCCGATTTCCGAAGACTATCCCCTGCTGAGCTTAAGAATACCGTCCTCAAGCTGCAGGTCCTGGCTCGTTCCAGTCCCGAAGACAAGAGAATTCTGGTCAAGACCCTCAAGGAGCTTGGTGAGACTGTCGCTGTCACTGGCGATGGAACCAATGATGCTCCGGCACTGAAGACTGCTGATATTGGTTTCTCCATGGGTATTGCTGGTACTGAGGTTGCAAAGGAGGCTTCTTCTATCATCCTTATGGACGATAACTTTGCGTAAGTCCCTATTACTACTACACCTTTCATCTTTCAAAAAAAAAAAAAGAAGAAAAAAAAAAAGAAAAAAAAGAAGAAAAACTTGTACTAACTTTTTTCTCTATCAACAGGTCTATCGTCAAGGGTATGATGTGGGGTCGTGCCGTCAACGACTCGGTCAAGAAATTTCTTCAGTTCCAACTTACCGTCAACGTCACTGCTGTGGTTCTCACCTTTGTGACGGCCGTCGCCAGCGCCGAGCAACAGTCTGTCCTCAACGCCGTCCAGCTTCTGTGGGTCAACCTGATTATGGACACTTTTGCTGCCCTGGCTCTCGCCACTGATGCCCCTACCCGCTCCGTTCTAGATCGCAAGCCGGAGCGCAAGTCCGACCCGCTCATTACTCTCCGTATGGTCAAGATGATCCTTGGTCAGGCCGTCTGCCAACTGGCCATTACTTTTGTTTTGCACTTTGCCGGTAACAAGCTTCTGTGGTATGACGCCAACAACGATGATGACCAGACGCGCCTGAACACTCTTGTGTTCAACACTTTTGTTTGGCTGCAGCTGTTCAACGAAGTCAACAACCGTAGACTCGACAACAAGCTCAACATCTTTGAGGGTGTGTTAAAGAACTACTTCTTCCTTGGTATGAACTGCGTCATGGTTGGTGGCCAGATTCTCATCATCTTCAAGGGTGGTGAAGCTTTCAAGATTACTGCCCTTAACGGCAAGGAATGGGGACTGTCGATTGGTCTGGGTGCCATCTCTCTTCCTTGGGCTATTGTCATCCGTCTATTCCCTGATTCTTGGTTCCTGGCTATGATTCCCGGGCCCCTTCGTCGCTGGTGGTTTAGCCCCAGTCCTACTCCTATTTCTGGGATCGAAGATGGTGTTCCTGTTGTCAAGGAGGGAGAGGCTATCGCTAGTGATGTGGAGGCTATAGCTGGTATGCCCACGGGTGTCCGCCTCAACCAAGATACTCCGGACTTTGTGCCGACTCCTCTGCGCGCGCATAGTACCATGCGTTCGAACCGTGCTTCGATTATGAGTGATCGGAGTAGACGGTTTAGAGATCGTATGCATGATGGGAAAGCCAGAATCCAGGCTCGTCTTAATGGGAAGAAGTAGTGGCTTTTGAGGGGTTGATGAGGCTTTTTTTGAGGTAAAAGGTCTACCATCTATCCATCAATGCATCCATGATGTAACGTGTTTCTGTGGTGATGGAATGATGATGGTGGTGATTGTGTTGCGGCTCTGCTCATTTTTTATGACTCAATGTCCCCTGCCCTGATGTGGGGGGGGGGGCCTATAATGACCGCTTTGATGAGTTGTTTACTAGCATTTTTACTTTGTATTTTGTTTTTTTTTGTGATTTATGTCTCTTGGCTTGGGTGGTAGGGAAGGAGCCTTTTCTCATGATGGGTATTAGAAACAACGTCTTGATGGTTTGGTGTTTTGACGTAAATTAGACAGCGTATGGTATTTCATGAACTGGGATATTCAATATTATAATGGTTTAAGACTTTTTTTTCTTTTTTTTTGAGAACGAAGTGTTTTTGACTTGAGGATGATATAGGTTGCGATGTTTGGGGTTGTAGATACATACGACCATGTGGCATATATGGTTTAGTTAGCTATTAGGAACTAGTTAGTGGGTTCACTCCTGTCAGGGGTCCGCCCAGTCAGAAAGGCCCTATG
>MKGJ01000657.1:0-11373 GCA_002018255.1 Bretziella fagacearum
AAAAAAATTTTTTTTTTACTCGGGAGTTTTAACTGGGGGGGGGTTCAGAAGGAGAAGCGGAATTACCAAGTATCCGACTCGGGGGTATTTAGGATAATAAGCGGGTGTCAAAAATAATGAAAAACGAGTGCGAATTATCGGGATTTTGTAGGCGGAGTTTGGGCCAATGCTGTGCGTGTCAGAGGTTCTGGTTGTAATTTTTGGAAGATTGTGTGCAGAATTGTGGGATCACGACAAGAAAAGTAACCGGAAGCCTCGGTATGTGCCTTGCTTCCGAGAATGGGTTAGAGCAGAGTGCAGGCGGTAAGTTGTAACTACAAGGGCCGGAAAAATGACGCCATATTTTTGCTCTCTTCAGTTGGGTGAAGGGATTTTATTTTTCGCTTATTAGTCTGGCTTGCTTGAGGCGATTATTGTGGTAATTATCATTGAAGGGAAGCGGATTGAGGAGACGTCATGTGGTGTTTTTAAAAAGAGAGACACGTGGCGCTAAAAATACAGCCGGCCAGAGCCCTAACTTTTAGCGTAGTCTTTTTTTACCATCAAGAGAAAGGGTCTCATGGGCTGTTTTCCAGTGGTTCATCGGGGTAACCAGAGTTTCAATGGAAATGGGGTAAGACGATTTTTTTAACGAGAAGAAAGGCCTGGGCGCTGTGTTTCGGGGCAAGTTTATGCTGTAAATATCATCTCTAAAATAAATGGGACAAAATTATGGACACATGGAGATATGAAGACGAGTAAAACAACAATTAGGGATTGTCTTATGGCTACCCTTCACTATGCTTCGCCTGTTTCACCCTCCTTAGCACAGAGCATATCATGTATGTTGTAGGTAGATACATTGATTGTTTAGTTGATTGTTGCGGCATATCAAAGGGGAGAGAGAAGCAAACACATTAATCAAGTCTCGAGTTCCCAATACAAATATTGATCGCCCTTTACATCAAAGGGAGACACTAGAACCATGGTATTGAATTGAATAATAAAAGTTGCTGATGAAGGCTAGATGTCCAAGGCTTCATGGAGGCAACGCCACCATGCTCTACGTAACTTCTTACCCAGTTAACCCTATACTTTTTTTTTTTACTTTTTTTTTTTTTTACTTTTTTCATGCTGTTTGGTGGGTAAACCCCGGTCCAGTCTAGCCAGCCAACCGGATTTAGCGAATCCGGCAAGTATCTACCTACGTAACGACAACGGATTGTGAACAATGGCAACCACATCCTGTTGCGCATGTTCAAAGTTTGGTACACTTGTTTCCATATTCTCGTTCATCAACTTGGTGTAGTTTCAATATATTTCGTATAGACAGGGCAGTCACTGACATAAGCAAATGGTTAAAACTGCTGCCTTGATTTCCTAAATAACAACTCCGCTTCAACTAAAAGTAACCAAAGTATAAATAAGCCCCAACCAGATTTATTCCCCTCAATCTTTTAGAAGGTTACCTAATCTGAACAAGACCTAAACATCCCTGAAGACTTTATTCCTTGCTCTCTAGGAATCCCACTTCTCAATCTTTTCTCTTTTTCTTTTCTTTTCTTTCTTTTCGGGTTTATTTTTAATTCTTACATTCATCAATTCAGCCTACCACCATAATTATCAATTCCCCTCCCCTCCTTCTCCTCCTCAACCTTGGGCTTTCACTCATCATCATACGTACTCGCTGCTTCTCTGTCTTGCCCGGCTTCTCCCTTTGCCTTCCCCTACTCCATTCTTCTTGGCTCCAGGGCGAAACCTTTATTCGGCTTTTATTACCGTCATCATCTGGCCGTTTCTCTCATCTCCCTCCTCCACCTACCTGCCTCTGCCATTACTCTCCTCGCCTGCGTCTTTGTTCTTATATTGTCCGCCTTCAACCATTGAGACAGCAGCCCCCCCGCGTGCCCTCAGCCCTAACGATATCTGCTATTTTCTCCGAGCGTACTACTTACGAATCGCTTATCGCCTAACTCGTCATTCTTATCGACCTACACTTTGAAATCTATCTATACTGTACTACACTCGGTTTTGGGACATTGTATAGACTGCTCTCCGGATTGCGGTAATCTTGAACTCTGATACTCTCTATGTAAACCTGTACCCTCCAAAGTACCTAGATTTCGACACCTGATCCACCAGCCGCTGCCGCTTGTGTCTTGTTGCATCTTTGATACAGCATATACATACGTTCCACCTTGACATCATCTCAACCTAGATTTTCAACTTCACGCCCTCTTCCTCGTCACAATGGGTATCGGTGCCGTCGCCGAGCCACTTATTGTGGTAACCCTCCTGTTTGGAGGCGCCTACTTCAATCGCAACACCCTCCCCAACAGCATCCCCTATGCCCGCGGCTGGACCCCCAAAGCTCAGTCGCTTCGCAAGCGTTCTGACAGCGTGGACTTTGATTCTCCGTTTCCTAACCGTAACTCGACCAAGTCTCCTTCCGGCGATAGCATCCACTCTTTCTCCTCTGGCAGCTCTTCCACGCGCGTGCTCGGCGGTGCGGACCAGTCGCCTTACCGCCGTCGCCAAGTCCACTTCCCTTTTTTCAGCAAGATCTTGACCACCCCCAATACTGCCATCTACGAGGAGCGCCTGATCAGCCGTTTGTTGTGCAAGTTCCCATTCCTCGTTGAGGCTTGGTACTGGGCCCTGATCTATTGGGTAAGTTCATATCGAAACATTGTAAAGCTATATTATGTATCCGGGGTTGGGGAGTTTTGCTAACATCATTTTCCACTATAGGTGTACCAGCTGGGTCGCGCCTTCACCGCCGTCACTCTCGTCGAGGGTACCGTTAATGTTGCCCGTAAACACGCTCTGCAGCTCATCCATATTGAGCAGGCCCTCGGCATCTTCATTGAGCGTCCTATCCAGGATTGGTTCCTCGCCCGTCCCGAACTTTTGCACTGGATCAACCGCACCTACTCCTTCATCCATATCCCCGGTACTATTCTCTTCCTGGTTCTGCTGTACTACTTCACCACCACCATCAAGCGCCGGGCTCTCGCTGAGGGTTCTTCGCCTGACATTCTGTCTTCGGCTGGTCCTGGTTTGTACGAGGCCCGTCGCCGCGCCATGGCCCTTTGCAACTTGATGGCCTTTGTTGTCTTCACCCTGTGGCCTTGCATGCCCCCTCGCTTGCTGAGCGACCCTGTATACACTGGTGAGGATGCCGTTGAGGCCAAGAGTTTTGGTTTCGTCGACACCGTCCACAGCTCAACTGGCGAAAGCAGTGTGTGGACCACCAACAAGTTCTGCAACCAGTATGGTAGGTAATATGTGTATAGCTTCTGTGTAAAATGTTCCCTGCCTTTTATCAGTGTTTTTTTTATGCTAATTATATATACCACAGCTGCTATGCCTTCTCTTCACTTTGGCTACTCCCTGCTCATTGGTCTCACTATCGCCACCTTCCCCATTCAAGGCCTTCGCTCGTCTTCGTGGAAGCGCATTGCCATTGTCATCATCGGTCTCTCGTACCCCACTCTGATTCTGACTGCCATTGTTTCGACCGCCAATCACTTCATTCTCGATGCCGTCGCTGGTGGCATGGTTTGCGGTATCGCCTGGAACGCCAACGGCATCCTGCTTAACCTTTTGCCTCTGGAGGACTACTTCCTGTCGGTGCTGCGTATTCACAAGCCTGTCAATTGGACTGACCCCGAGACGGCGACCGAGCCTGAGTACCAGGGCTTGATGCTGCAGGAGGTCGTGTAAGCGCAGGTGAAGGAGATGAAATATATATATAGTATAATGAGGATGTAAAGAACGAAAGAAAGATATATAGACCAGAAAAGAAGACGGACAAGGAGGGGATCGGGATTGTCGGACTGGAGCCAATTTCTTTTTGGTGTCTGACGACCGGGAAGGCGTTTATTTTTATTTTTTTTTTAATTCTATATTCCGTTTCAATGAATGATTTTCATGTCCATTTTGCCGCACTAAACAAGAACAGTAGTAAAATATAGCTACATTACTTTGTATGTTAGTGATCGTCGGGGAACGATGATTGTCCACGATGATTTCGTTGCGTGACGTTGGGATTATATTCAAGTACCGTGTTGCGTCGTACAGAGCTAGCTCAGAAAGCAAGCTGGAATTACAAGTAAAAATATCCCTAAGACGTTTCTATGTAATATGTATTAGTAAGGTATGCTAGTGAATCGGCGGCTGTGGTTGTGTCATGATCGATATGTGGTGTGGCGTTATGGTACTTGGGATGACGACGAAAGAAGACTCTATGATTAGAAGAAGTACAAGCTCAAGGAACCTCTATATTTCGGCAAAGTGGTCACCTACATATCTTGCGGAACAACTCCCCTTATCTATTATCCTGCACCCACCCACCCGAATTCCTCCCGCTTCCTACCGACGGCAAGAGTTCCCATCCATCTACATCTCCGTCCGCCCCGGCCCGTTGCAGATACCCGATAGACAATCTACCCGCTCTGCAAGTAGATTGATAGGATAGTCACCATTGCGGTCTCTCCGGATTGAAGCAAAGGTAGAAGTAGCCATTCAGCTGGGACATGGGGACCACGGGGGTTCACAATGAAGCTCGTCTGATGAAACGTGCTGAGATAGCATTCTGGATGGTGCTTGGATGAAAGGAAACAAAAACAACAACAAGGGAAGAGATGTTTGTCGGGAGCGGGAGGCCGGCATTCATCTAGTGGGAAAACCTTTTACTAAAGAGGTGAGTGGGTTGTTTATCTGATGGTTGTTGACTCTGACTGATAAGGGAGATTGGATTTCCTGATTCGTCTGGTGTTTAGAGGTGGAAGATTCTATAAGAAGAAACAAGGCAAGTTGATAAGATATAAAGAGAAAATGGTCGGCGTCTAGATTCTTGCATTCTTTCTTCTTGGGTTTTTCTTCCAGCAAGTCATGGCCTAGGCTTGTGATCTTTCAATTGCATCCATTGTAGACATTGAATCAACCATGATACGCAGCATAATGTCTTTTTTATTCATGCTCTTATTGGCTACAAGCCACGCAGCGCCTCTGACCAGTGGAACTGTAAGTCTCCACCAAAATCCCGACAATCTTTACCGCATCTAACACATTCTAGACTCTCCCCACAGTCACTCCCTTCGCCCCCATCGCCAACTTCACCTCCTTCCGTCCCGCCGCTGCCGACTACTACCACCTCTTTATCACTCCAACCCCTTCCGCGCCGCCCCTCCACCAAGACTGGATCCACTACCGTCGATCCTCCGCCTTGTGTATCCACGAGAATGCCGCGAGTTCTGAACGCCGCGACGGATACTGCAAGCTGGGTCCTGGAATCAATGGGAATGCAATCAAGGAGAGTGGTCTACTGAAAGGACAGAGTAAGCGGTTAATCAACGAGACAAACGGGGCTGGAAGATGGCTGCACCCGCGGATTTTGGATGATCATTTGAAGTTGCTTGTTTCCGAGCCGTTGATCTCGGAGGATGCCTACGAACCGCTGGATACTTCGGCTTCAAGCACGACCTCCGGTGATACTGACAACCATGGAAGCGACGATGCTAGCTCGCATAAATCACCACATGAGATCAAGTATTTCCTACAGGGTGGTTCTTCGACTTATTGCCACCCCGAGGCTATCTCTACTTATCGTCTCGGTTTTGGTCCTGTGGCGATGCGCGGCGATTGCATTCGATTGGCGCGGTATTTGGATGCGCAGCCGGGGTACTTTATGGCGACAGAGTTGATTCAGATGACGCCGTTGGCGGCGATGGGAACGTGTTATGTGCAGGTGATTCGCAAGGCGACGAAAGGGGTGAATATCTCATTAAGGTATGTGTTACATGCGGATGTGGTCAAGGAAACTAGATGTTAACTAAGTGATAGGTTTGCTACGAGTGATGTGGCGGCTATCTTGAGAAGCTTCATATCAGACGATTCGATGACGGGAAAGAATGCGACGTTGCCGAATACTGTTTTGGAGACGGCTTGCAGCGATAGTTCGTTGGGGTGGATGGTGACAGGCTACTACCGAATGCTGCAGTAGACTTGAACACATGATGATGATGGATGTTATGGAGAAGTAGGTTTCCCCCAGTGAAGTAATAAAGAGATTTATGATTACGTTGAATACAGTTGTTTATAAAGACAAGGCGATTCTCATGCTTGTTGTCTGTGAATAGTGGGACCAACTGTTAGCCATGTAACCCTTGTCAAGTAGCCGATATTTACCCATGAAGTTTGCAAGGGTTTTACGCTAAACGACGTCGATCATTTTGAAAGCTCAACCTTGCAATTGCGCCCCATCCAAGACCACCCAAATCACTAACTTCTTTTGCGCCCGCGACCACTAGTGCGCTAGTCTACCAAACATATATGACTTGCCATTCATAGCTGGACACACTCACCTCTGGGTGAGCCTATTGTTCATCCTCATACACAACCCACCCCAAACTTTCCAGCCGGCCAACC
This sequence comes from Bretziella fagacearum, assembly GCA_002018255.1. Taxonomy (NCBI): domain Eukaryota; kingdom Fungi; phylum Ascomycota; class Sordariomycetes; order Microascales; family Ceratocystidaceae; genus Bretziella; species Bretziella fagacearum. Next base: position 6,412 of record MKGJ01000657.1, read on the forward strand.
GATTGAAGCTGCGCTGAAACATGCGGGACTTCATGGAGGCCGTGCAAAAGGCCTTTCATGATGCTACGGGCTGGAACCGTGATAACTCATATTCCTCTCTCGATGTATCAGCAGATGGTACGATCTACCTGTTCGCAATTGCTACTGCGCTTCCTACGACTAACCCGTATTCCTTCTCTTATCCAGGCCTGCTCCGCTTCCCGACCCCCCAAGGTCTTCATATGACCCTATCTTCTCTCGCCACCCCGCGATTTGCGACTTCCTATGAACTTAGTACTGTGGGAGTGGTTGATGGATCTCTGTCATATGTCTACTCATCAGTTCCACTACAAAAGTACTTTACACCACAATCTGAAACTGTCTCATTGCCTACGCGCATGCAGTCGTACAGACCATTGTCTCCTCTTAACACTGATACCCACCTTATTACCTCACAACCATCCCCATCGAATGATCAGACAGCACGACCTCTGAATCCGCGACCATCTCTACTATACGGCCGATTATACCTTCCACAATCTATGCTCGAAGCCCTTGTAGTAAAGAAGCTATCACCGGCCCTTCAAATCCAACTATCTGCCGTATCCTCTAAACACCTCCGTAATAACGGAACTGTCCTGGCACTGGCCCAGTACGACGTCGGGCGCTACGCTGTCGAGGGTCTTGCCTCATCAGACGGTGGATTACTTGGCTTTCGTGGCATCTACAATTTCCATGCTCGTGATGAGAAGGAGCGGAGGCCAGGTCATGTTGGAAAGACAAAAGCCAAGGCCAACATGGTAGCTGAAGGCGAGAGAGACCGGGAGCGTGACCGTATATACGGGCGTTTTAGCACCGGCGCAGAAATATACTATGGAACTCTAAATAAAAGTGGCGGGGTATCTCTAGGTGCGCGTTTTGCCACGCTACCAGAGCACATTGGGACACCACTGACGGCGACATTGACATTGAATCCATTGATGGGGAGTATTAGTGCAAGTTATGCGGTGATGGCGGGTAAAGCGTGCAGTCTGGGTACGCGGCTCGACTTTAATGTTTACAGTTATGAGAGTGATTGGTTGGTGGGGATTGAGTTGTGGCGAAGACGGTTCCCTGGCAGAGAGGGGCCTGGGGACATGTTGCAAGGTGATGGAGGAAATATCATCCCGCCCAAGTCTACAGTTTTGCCCAAGGCAAAGGAAGAGATAGATGTTGTGGGCGTACTAGTTACTAGTCAAGCGCCAATGGCAAAGACTGAGGCGCCGGCGACGATCAATCCTTCTGTGGTTGCACAACGTCCTGTGGTTAAGCAGAGTACTGGCTTCGAGAGAAGCTTTGAGGCAAAGATGCAATGGAGATTGGATGATACTTGTTCGAAACAAAAGGCACCAGCTGCCTCTCCTAAAAAGACACAAACCAAATCGCCAGTTTCTAGCGCCAAATCCTCGACCGATACCCCAGCCACGGCCTCGGTGCAAGCTACCCTTCCAACCTCTATTCCGGCTACTACTACAAAGGCTCGGGCCAAGCCCGCTGTCATCGCTCTTAATACTCAACCATTAACACCCGCAACCAACGACCAGGAAGAATTTGGCGCCGTCATCAAAGCACGTCTCGACCAAAACATGAAGATTGGTCTTTTATGGGAAGGACGGGTCAAGGCGTTACTTTTTAGCTTAGGCTTTGCAATTGACTTGCGGAAACGTGATCAGCCGTTCCGGACTGTGGGGTTGGAGGCACAGTATTCGTCATGATGACGAACGGGTACAGACACAGGTACAGGTACAGGGTACGGGTAGGCAGGTAGGTCATGTTCACATGGAATGAGACATGTTTAGGCGACGGAGACTGTCATCAGATTGCAGCTGTTGTCTAATTTTTTTGTGTGAACAAGACATGACTCTTATATCTCGTTCTCAAAGACAACAAATTGAAGATCACCACTTGCGTTGAGCCACACCTAACCCCCAGATCAGATCCGTAGACACCTTGATGGCCATAAATGGGGTTGTCATATGCAAAGCTCCAGGGCCAAACCAAGTTTCGGAAATTCAATCAGGCGAGATTAACAATATCTTGACAGAAGCTTCTATGCTATGCCTCGGTGTGTGTGTGTGTGTGTGTGTGTGTGTGTGTGGAAACATCTTGGAATGACCGACTGTATGCAAGTACAAACACTCATCTCGGCGATTGACCCTTGATTAGGTATACCGCTTTGCGTGATTTACTGACATTTCAGTCTACCAAAGGGATCGTCAAAGGGGGTAATATACATATGTACATGCAATAAATGCTTGACAAGGAACCACCAGAATAGCAACGAGATAGTAAGCTTCTTCAATGCATACCGGCCATCTAATTGAAACGGTTTGTTCTAGAAGGCGGGAATAGAGGAAAAACACGATCATGTTTCACGATGAGTAAGAAAGGGCAAGTTGGGACAAGTTGGGACAAGTTGGGACAAGTTGGGACAAGTTGAGATGACTAAAGAACATCAGAGGTCTAGATGCTCTCAGGCTGATGAGTGCTTTACTGATTGATGGCTGAGAGGGTCGGGGGCCGGGCACCGGAGTTTGTTTATGGTAACGATAGCGTCGGTGATGGAACTTTACTGGTCAGAGATAAAAACTATAGTATGACTGAATTGAATTATGTACTATTTAGCAATCAATATTCTTTGTCACCAACACCAATATCGGCCATGGTTCCATCTTCTAATATTTTGTGTTGAAGCTTACTGATTCTGTAAGACGGACCTGTCACTTGACCCATCATGGGGAGCCCTCGCGGCCTGGCCATCACGGGTCTATACCTGGAGCCAAGTTGCGAGAGAAGGGTTCTGATCTGTCATTAACGACATGGCTACTCGTGCGATTAACGTAAATACCCGATGTTCTTGGGACTGTGTAGCAGTACAGAGAAACACAGAAACGGCTTAAAAGTGATTGGTGATTAGTTCTGGGGGTTCTAGTAAAGTAGAAAAAAGTATGTTACTAACAGACTAAATAAGTAACGAATAACAGGTGTTTTATGTGGTGCCATGAAGAAAAAAAAAAACCACAACTCGCCAAACGGACATTTTGAACGTCGTGAGAACCTCTGGGTGTACTTGTATAAGTAAACCCTAATGTATATGGCAGCTGTCATTAGCAGGATAACTAGGCGTCAACAGCTGTCGGGACCCATGTAGAGCACCTTGATGGCTAACCCAACGCAAGCAGTTGCATGGACTACGAAAAAAATATATAGAAACTTAAGACGCCATATCTTTCGAGAGGAAGGGAAGAGAAGGAAGGGAAACCCCCCTCTTTCCATCCGGAAAACAAACTTGCTGACAGTTTGGTTTGGCCATCAGGGTACATAAACCTATATTTTATGAGAAGGAACCTTTGTTAAGTATATCATTCATATATATATGATATCAGGTAGGCTGACTGGGGGAAAAAAAAAAGCCTCATGTATATAACACTGCGATGTCTGGCGGGTTAAATTGAACAAAGTTATTACGTACAAACGGTGAAGGTGGGTGTGAATTGTTATCGAAAAGCGTACTGTCTACCCATGTTTATTCGACAGTGAGGAGATGGGTGTGTTGCGAGGTAGCTTACGGGTTGCATGGCTGAGTCTCAGCCTGCTAGTTAGATGGGCCTTTTCCAATACGCACAACTGAGGGAGTACTTTCGGAGAGAGAGAAAGAGCGAAAGAACGAGGATAAACCTTTTGATTCATTTACTATATTCCCCATCGCAACCTGGCAGAGCTTCTTGTCGAAAGCTTATCTTTGGCCAAGCTGTACCATCCCGTCAGTATTCTAAAAACTTGCATGATATCTCGCACAAAAAAAAAAAAAAAACAAAAAAAAATAAAAATAAAAATAAAAAGAAGAAAAAAAAAAACAATAGAATGTTCCTTCCACTTATAGTTGTGACCGACTTACTTGGTAGGATTTTCGACAGAGAGACGAAATATGGCCATCAAGGTTCTCACGCGGGTTTTAGCGCGGTCATAAGCGAGCATATCCCTGCTTTTTTTTTTATACAATATCATATTGGATGGAACTTGTTGCTTTTGAGTTTTCTTTATTATCAACGAGAATATAACAAGAGAAGAAGAGACAGAAGACCACAAGACGAAAGAAGAAGGAAGAGGTCTCATGAGAGTAAAGATAGGAAAGAAGTCAAAGTCATTTAATGAAGTAATTGCAATTGGAACTTGAAAGTTGAGACTGGGCTTAGGTTTAGGGTTTCACTTAGTCTGGCGTGTACGCTTTCAGTTGGCTCGAATTCTTTTTCTTAGCTTTTAATATGCCCTGATAATCGATGAGCCTATAAGAATCATTGAGATTACCTTCCTGACAGCCCTAATCAAGACCTAAAGAAGTAAAATAATTGATTAATTCAACCTTGACTTATCGCCAAAATCGCTTGTGGCCATCAAGGTTCTCACCATACCATCTGCGTTTCCCCGCCAAGTCTCAAAATTGAGATTCAACTCCCTCTCTCTCTCTCTCTCTTCTTCCTCACTTTGCTTTTAGTTCATCTTCCGTCATCGTCACATATCTCGTCCCACATCTCACTGTTACATTTCACGAAAACGCCGTCTCTGCGTACTAGCGTCTTGCTCTTGTTACTCTTTGCACCACCAAAAAATATCACTGTTTGGAAGGAGAAAACGGCACCGCCAAACCTCATCAAAACCTCGGACCGGCCATATATATACAGTCATCTCCAGTAAGAACCCGTGTGACCAACACTGGCCTCGTCTATTTCTGGTATTCCCATGTTTCTTTTCGAAAGGTTGTCCGGTGTCTCGCTAAATCTGACACTCACAAAACCTCGCACACACCTACGCATTTCCTTCGCATTTCTGTAACTAGCTCTGGCGGTAGACAACTTTCACGCCATACATCGGTGCTAGTATCCCTTTTGCAGATCTTTACTTGTTTCGTTTCTTTCCATACCATATCACCCCCCCCCCCCCCCC
>MKGJ01000658.1:0-11368 GCA_002018255.1 Bretziella fagacearum
TCCTCTTATCCCCTCATCCCCCTCATGTCATCTGCACCAAATACGGGCGTTTCCTAGTTTCTTAAATGGCAAATAGCAGAAATGGCACCCCCAACAACACTCCGTCCGTTCAGTGGCCAACCTATTATACAACATGCTGCGTACTTTCTTTGTGCCTTCATCTTCTTCCTTATCAGATAGACAGACGTACTTCCATCCCAAAAATAGCCTATAGGTCCAGCTGTCTCTGTCCAGTTCAGCAAGTCCGCTTGACCTCCACAAGCTCTCTACCGTCAAAGTACGCAAGCCATCGTCCTTCTCTCAATAGATAGTTCTTCCGCAGCTGCAGTTTCACTTGTAATGTGCACCTCCAGACTAGGGGGCCAGGCCAGCATGGGATTGTGGATTGGGTCGGCTCCCACCTTTTGAAAGCTCAAGGGAGAAAGTTTCTATTCTTAGATATTCTTGATCCTGTGGCACAAGTGATAAAGTCCCTGTTGATTTAACCCTTGTATCACAGTTGATGTGCATAAGCCTTAACCCTACATCACAGCCTTGACATTGGGTAAAATCAGATGATATCTTACTATTATTCAAATTCTTTCCAAAACAGTGTGTCCATTACCGGTTGAATCCATTGCCTAACAATAGCCCGTCTGTTCAAGAGCATTTTCTCTAGAGTCATCATCTCCTTCTCCTCCTGCTTCTTCTCCTCCTTCCATCACATCTTGCATCTGTCATGCACGCTTACACTTCCAATGACATCCACACCCATTGATCCTCTCACCACACAACATCTCCTTGTCTCCAAGACAATCGCCCATCACATTCCCACAACAACAACATCCTATCCAGCCCCTTTCTACCATCACAAGTGCTGTGATGTGATGTGGGACTTGCAGCAACCAATCACTAACATGTGCTATGCTCATCTCTGCATACACTAACTGCCTTTGTCCCGCCATGTCCAATCTTATTCCATTACAGCGTCGATGAGTGACTTGTTCAAGGATGAATCATTGGCGAGTATTGAGCATATATCGAAGGCATATTTGAATTTTGACCGCCCTCCAAAGACCGCCGTCCAGAGTACTTTGCTTTCTGTGTCTCTTTTGACCTACAACAACCCCCTTCATCATGATACCAATGTTCTGCGTCTTCCCTTGTTTTACAATATGGTTTATTTGTTATTATCGGGTGACAAACTGTCATAGTTCATGTCGTGTCTGCTCCGTAAACCCAAACAAACGAAAACATAATCATTGTATCACCACCTCTTGGTATCACGAACCCAGTTTTCCTTGCTGATTATTCTGTAAATTTATATTGTTCATATCTAGCAAGTTAAACCTTTAAACCCTAACCTCTAAGCTAGGTGTTTTTTGAAGAACTCCACCACCTTTGGCCCCGAAACCGTCAGATCATCATAGAGATCAAAGTGGTTCTTCCCCTCCACGATAAACAACTCCTTATCTCCCTCAGACTTTCTAATAGCCTCCTCACTGTAACGTTTAGTCTGCGCCTCACTCCCCGCAATCTTCAACACCGGTCTCGGCGCAATCAGTCTCTGGAAAGCAAACGCATCAAACAGAGCCATCAGCGAATAACTAACCGCCGGAACCTCCTGTGTCGACCGCTCATTCTCACCGCGCGAAGTACCATAGTACGCCCCAGCATCCTTGATAAACGAGTCAGGCACATTCTCGACATTCCAGACGTCAAACATCTTGGGAGCCGGAGGGTCCGAAGCAGAGAGAGGACCAGGGTTGGCAGTCCTCCAAGCCGAGGCAGCAGCAAGAGCGCCAGCAATTGCCTCGGGCGATTCCCGAGTGTTGGGATGGACGCCACCATGACGGGTCATATGCCCAACACAAGCAGCACTAACCGTCGCCAGCGCCTTAATCCGCGTATCGCTCTGGGCCGCATAAGAAGCATACCCACCCGACGCGCAGATCCCCAAAACACCCACATCCTTAACATTGATCCCAGCCTTTCCCGAAAGTAGGAACGTTACGGCATTCCGAATATCCTCGGCGCGCTGCGAGGGGTCTTCGAGGCCGCGAGGGAGACCGGTGGATTCACCTTGGTAGGCGGCGTCGAAGATGAGGGAGGGGAAGCCAGTGGCGGCAAGGACGCGGGCATAGTCAGTGGAGGTTTGTTCTTTGACGCCGGACATGGGGTGGGAGACGACGATGGCGGAGGGGGAAACGGGAGTACTGGTAGGGGCAAGGTAGAGGATGGCGGCGATGGTCTGGGAGCCGGAGGGGAAGGTGAGGGTAGTGGAAGACATTTTGAAGATGTTTGTAGACGATGTATGTAATCAATGAGATGACGATGTTAATACTCATGAACTAGAAAAACGAAATCTCCAAGTCAGGACGTCTCGTTACTCTTTGATATCCTTTCCCCGCCTTCTATCAGATTCCGATATGGAACCTGATTCCCTCAGCACAAATCCCAAAGATCCAACTCGGCCATAAGCGGAACTCTCGCCAAATCCGGTAAAATCAGTCTCCAGCTGTCAACCCACCAAAAGCTATATCCAAGTCATCGCTGTTTGAAGGCTAACAACTCTTTCCCTTGCATTACTTAAGCACAGTCAGCCCCTGGAGATAAGATCGAACTCCGATCGCCACTTGAAAAATTCAGCTCCAGACCACTTTTCAAGTTTCTTCCTTAATGATGTAACAATTTCCGGTATAAACAAGGCAGCTGATAGCATTAATTATAAAATAACTCCAATCTCAAGAAAATTTGAGCGTGGCGGGCCAAGGTCAGTCAAGGATCTCTCCGTGGTTGATGCATAACCCTAAACCCTAAGATATAAATATACAGATGCCTGTATCAACCAATACTAACTCTAGCAAAGTAGCATACATTTACAACCAAGTTTTTCCGTCTATATTTTCAACATAACTACTCGTGAGCACAACACTTTAGTGGTTCCATGGATCTGATATACAAGTAGTTGTCCATTGAACCTAGGGACTACTTTATTGTACTTGGAGCTCCGAGACATCAGGATACCTTAGATCGGCATTTTCCTCAAGAAAGTCCATCCACTTCTTTAGGAACATGCTTCCACTGTGATAGTTGGAGGTTAGTATAGACTCTGGCTCAGAGGTAATAATGGTGACTGGGGGGGCTCGAGCTCGAATAGCCTCCTCGTCGATCAGAACTTTATGTGATTTGTGGACATCAACACGTACCGTTTAATCGTCTCCGAATCCCCAATAACAGTCAAACAACGCTTCGGTCTCGTCATGGCCACTGTAACATACACACAATTAGCACATATCCACGTTCTCCCCGAATACCAACCAAAAACTCACCATTCAACCGCCTCTTCTCCCCCAAGAATCCAACCTCCCCTTTCTCATTACTCCTCACCAACGTAACGATAACCACCTCCTTCTCCCTCCCCTGAAACCCATCCACGCTCCCTACTTCAATCCCCGGATAAACCTCCTTAAGCCCCGCCAACAACGCAACCTGTGCATTATACGGCGTCACCACCGCGATCCCCTCCGCCGGTACTCCCGCCTGCACCAAATCCTTGACATGCCTCTTCACCAACTCCGCCTCCATCTCATTACTCTTACTCTCCCCCGTCAAACTCCGAATCTTCACCTTGCCTCCCGTCTCCGCATCATCCTCCACCCTCTCCGGGAAATCACCACCTTGCGTATCAAAGAAAATAAGCGGACAGTAGGTTTCATCCGAGTCTTTAACCCCGGGAAGTTCCTTGAGTAACCTCGCCTTGACCGCTTCAGCCGCAATCAACTCCCCATCATACAGTTCCCCCGACGGAAACTGCATAATGGCCTCATGCATCCGATACTGCGTCGTTAGCATCCTCTTGATTCCAGGTCCATGCAACGCCAATATCCGATCAAACAACGTAGTCTCCAAACTCCCACTCGCCGCAACCCCATCCCCTATTGGCTTGCTCTTTGAATTCGTCGACTTGATCGTCGGCGGCAACTGCAAATGATCACCCGCACAAACCGCCTTCTTCGCCACCAACAACGGCACCCAACACTGCGCCTCCAACGCTTGACTCGCTTCGTCAATAATAACCACATCAAATCGTTCATCTCGCAACTGGAAGCCCCCGGCGCCATGTAGAGTTGCCAATACAACCTTACTCCCACGAACCAACGTAGTCACGCAGTTCCGCTCACGCTCCCGGTATTCCTTTCGTAACTCTTTGAGCTCCCCATAGACAGCCTTGCGTTCCCTTCCCGTGCGCGTCTTGCGAATCGACCCTTGCTTTGCATCCATTTCTGCGCGGACATCGCGGACAATTGCGGCTGCCTCTGATGTTCGTGTGAGGACCTCTAGTGAGTGGTTGAGGACACTTGGTAATAGACGGGCGGGGTGTCCGAGGCGGACCATGGGGACTTTGTGGGGTGCGAGACGTTCGACGATGTTGTCGACGGAGATGTTTGATGGGCCGCAAACAAGAATACGTTGGTTTCTTTTGATCATTTGGAGGATAAGCTCAATAAGAGTGTGTGTCTTGCCCGTCTAATGTAGAATATGATATGTTAGACTTGGTGTGAGGGTCGGGCAACATAGGCTAGAAATGTGGTACTTACACCTGGTGGACCGTGAATCAAAGCAATTTCGTGCGAGCCAAGGGCGAAACAGATGGCATCCTTTTGCGATTCATTTAGGGTTTCGTCGACCCATTCGATGCTTCCTTCTCCCAACTTGGGAATCATGGTTACTGGACTGGGACTGGAAAGGCCAAAGAGAACCCGCATGAACGGTGTGTAGTCATTCTCCGTCATCTTTTCCATCCTCTCCATCACTTGTGTCATGCTATAGTCATACTAATAAGCAACTAACCTCCCCCGCTAGATCACCCGGGTATAAACTTACCGTTTATATGTCACTTCATCCGCCAACTTAACCACCCACAACCTCCCCACCGGTTCCTCATCCCGCTCCTCATCCAAAGCCACCGAAACCGCCCCCCTCGTCGTCTTCGTCACCACCCCTCTAACCCCCTTCCTCTCTAGCCCCTTAACCTCCCTCCTCTTCGCACTCCCCGCCGGCTGTCCCGCCACCAACACGATATCCCCCGACCTCAACCCATGCGCCGGCAACTCTGCATCAGTACCAGCCGTTGCCGAGTCTGGGGATAATTCGAGGACGGTCTTGCCGCCAAGGCCAGTGCGAGAATTTGAGATGACGAGATTGGTGATGGCGAAGCCGGCACGTTGAAGGGCGGTGGGGGTATGGGAGGAGATGAGAGCTTCGGCTTCGGCGGTTTCTGCTTGAAGTTCGGCGGCTAGCAGTGAGAGCTGCGATTGCGCAAAAGCGGGGATATTAATAGATTTAGGTGGCATTATAAACGACAAAGAATGTGAAGATGTTTAAAGTTGATACAGGTTAAGGAAAAAGGAACGATATTGGTCTTGAGTTGGTCTTTAGCACGGGTTATCTGCATCTAGCAACATTGGAAGGAGCTCACATAAGCTCGACGTCAAGCTACTGCCTAAGAGAAGATGATTGGTCAATTTGTAGATCCTGACCCACTTTTCTCACTCAATCGTAAGTAGCAATCACCACATCAAGAAATTCATGTCATAAACTGATAAACAAGAATAAATCAAATAATAATAATAAAATCAACGCTAGATTAGTCAGCCATATGTGTCACCATCACCCCCCCCACCACCTTTCAATTCCATCCTCGTCGTATACGGATTCACAAAGTATCACCAAATCAACGTCCATCTCTCAAGCCTTCTTCAACTTGGGATGCACCAGAATCACCACCGCCAACGACATCAACATCAACCCAAAAGTTGCCATTGCCACCAGCAAGATCGTCGCCCGACTCGCCGGAAACTTCCCCTTGATAACATAACTCGTCGCCATCGAGTATCTCTGATACCCTAGCAACAACATCACGATACTCAGTCCCAAGAACGTCGCGCCTAGAGGCTTTCCGATATGTCGAATGCGCGTTAACCTCGGGTCAATAGAAGATTGGCCTTCCTCACGAAAAGATGTGTTAAGGCGGAAGAGCTGCGTTACGGCAATGCCGATGGAGGCAAATGCGAGGGATGTCCGGAGCCACGCGAGAAAGGTCCGTTCTAGAGTTTGTTAGCAAGTATTCACATATATATACACGGATCTTTAGTAGGTAGATTCAGGGATACATACCAATAGCCAGATGATCACGCGCCACACTTCCTTTATTCTCCAGCTCAAGCGGCCTAAACGCCGCCACCACCCTCTCCAAAAACCCACCCTTCTCTCCCTTATGATCCTCCTCCTCTTCCTCTAACCCTTCTCTCGGCACCGCTACTCTCTCTCCCTCGGCACCACCTCCTAACCTCGCCCCGAACCCTGCGCGCCTTCGACTGACATTCTCCAAATTCTGTGAATGTTCCTGTGTAATCCCCGAGGGACCAATCCCATTGCTACCTCCACCGCCAGTCTGGTAGTTAATCTGCGTGGACGCGGGACTGAGAATTGTTGTTTCGTCTGCGCTTTCTGCGGAAAGAGCGCGAGTGTGTTTGGGGGAGGACACTCCAGTGACACTCATTGCTTCGGCGCGGGCACGACCGGTCTTGACGCGTTAGCAGGGTGGATTTGAAGATGAAAGTACGTTAATGATGTTTGTGGGATTGGAATGCTGCGTGTATGTAATAGATGTCTCTAGTAGTTGAATAGAAGGCTAATGAACAAAGTTGTGCAACCACAAGTAGTCTCAACTGGAGAACGAGGAACAAAGAGAGTTTGCGCAAGGCCAGGATGCGTTCGTTGGATCGTGGGTACTGACAATGGTAGGCACAGATCAACAAATTAAAACTTTGGGGAACAGGGTAATGGAACATGCAAGTCCAAGTATAGAAAACAACAAGTTGATATCGCCAAATGGGCAAAGAAATGAATCAGGATGGTCTTTCTATGTTGTCCTCAGCGCGCGCCAAGTTCAAAGCCAACAAAGGACCCTAAGAGCCAGGGTTCTAAGCCACGATATATGACAATTAGCAAGCCAAAGCCAAGAACTATAGCGCCTTATTTCCTGTCCCTTTTTGTACTTGGCTTTCTGTTTAATCTTTGCTTGAACTAGCCCTTCCCTTCCCAAATCCATTTCTCTTTCATAATGGCATCCTTCATTTTCTGTCGCTCACGTCTCTCTCATGACCCCCCAGGATGAACTACCATCCTCTCACTCTCACTTCAACATCGTTGAACCATATTGAGCCCCCCCCCCCCNNCCCCTCTCTCTCTCTCTCTCTCTGTCAAGTCCCATAGTCCCGTCTCGACCCCAAACTTTGTAATCACCCAGAGCAAATGATAACATAACGTTAATCTTCCCTTGTCTAATTTGGTTCCTCGGTAACACCCATAGGAACCCACGCTCCATAACATAAAATCTCTCCATCTGCAAAAGAAATGGCGACATATGCACCCTTGTCCACACAGCGGGTCTTCGATGTTGGCCTTGATATAGTGAGAGAAAGTGAGAGAAAGTGAGACAAAAAACGGACTGGTTCGTGTGCCTTCAGCGGATACAATAATTTGATAACTCGTTCGCCAGGGATCAAACCATGACCATGTCTCTGGCTACGAAGCCATTACCGAATGGCTGTTCTGGCACTCGCTAGAATCGACAAAAGACAACCCGTCGGTTTCCCAGAGATTGAGGGACCACCTCTATAAGGATAGCCTTGACTTCTCCAAGATAGTTAATCGTTATCAACACTTTCAGAAATCTATAAAATAATCATTCGTCTTTGGGTGGTTTCATCACATGCACACTCACGGCACTTGTTGAGAGTGGCTTGGCTTCGTGTATCTCTCTGTGTATGCGTGAAGTGTAGAAATATGCATATACCGCATATAAGAATCAAGCCATACCTCCAAAATCTCATCAAATCGCTCATCGGCCAATGGCGCCGTATTCGACCGTGTTCGAGTATTTCGTATATCCATCGTGACAAAGTAGATAATGAATATAATTTAATTTGAAGATATAAAAGAAATGAACAAGAAAGAAATTCGACACAATCTCCAATGTTGTAGCCAACGAACACCTCCAAGTCCAAAAGTCCATGTACATTCCTCTAGATTAATCCCGCTGCATAGTGTCTCTATACATTTGGTCTTATAAACATCCCTTCCAGCCTTGTCTGTCCTTACCACCAACAACAACCATCATCCCCGAAGAACTCCGACGTTCACGATCCCGAATTTCATCGTAATTTTAACACTCCATCAGAGCATTAATATATACAATCCTAAATGTCTATAACTGCACCATCTTCCCCCAACTTCACTTCCTCTTCGGAATCTCTCCCGTTCTAAACATCCCCACCGCCAACAACTTCTCACCCGTAGGCCCCCACACCGACCTACACGGAATATTAAACGCCCACCCCTCCTTGAACGCCTCCTTGCCCAATCTGGTCGAATCCACATAAATCGAATACATCTCCATCGCCGCAATCTTGTCCGTCTGATCCAGAGAATCCGCCCATGCCTCCTCCGCGATCTTCCGGATATCCATCCCTTCCTCCACCAGTCCCGAAATCCCCACCGCACTGAGAATGAACCGCACGGCGCCCTCTCGTAGTCGGATATGTCTCGCCATGTACGACCACTTGCCTACTACCATCCCCGTAAAGTATCCCGACGAGATACACATGGGCTCTAGCCGTGAAAGACCCGCGTGCACCTGCCACTCGCATGCCGCATTCCGCGGCAGGGCCTCCACTTCCACCGCAAAGAATGACGCCACACGCCGCCCAGTAAATTCAGTGCCATCAGCAAAAACTTCCCAGTCTGGCAATTCAACCTTTGCCTCGGCAGTTCCATACGTAGCAAACTGGGCATTGTGTCGCTGATCCCAGACGTCAATGTCTTCCGACTCTTCACCATTATCATCACCACCGCCAGTCTCAGCCGGCGGTGCTGGATGCACACACTCCCACGCCTTGGACGCCATCAACACATTTTTGCGCATCGTGTCCTCCGAATCGGCCCGCGGGAAAAAGGCAACTACGCCCGTATACATTTGCGCCTTCATCTCGCGCGAGATACGCCACAGGTGCTGCAACGAAAGCACAATCTCCAAACCCGCATCAGGCTCGCCCTCCGGAATCGTCATGGATGCCGGAATCAGTGAAATCTGGCCAGCAACAATGACAACGCGAATAGGAAGGATATCACCCCCATCGCCCAAGTCAACCATGACACCGTGATCAATGGCCTGACTATAAGGCCCAATGTTGGCGGGAGCCCAGTAAGACCGAGATTGCACGTGAAGACCGTTCCGAGCACTAGAAGAGACACCAGGGAACGAAGTAACACAAATAGAGATGCCGCATTCATCAGGAAGGTGATCACCAACGGCCACGGTGACACGAGCTGGTGGGTTCGGAAACTGGAAGAGTGTAGAGTAGACTGAGTTTACTATGCCAAAGTCATCCATGTTCCGAATCAGCACCGTAGTGTGAGTGACATCCGAAAATGGATTGGCTGACGGTAAGTTGGCCGACCAGGTCTTGGTCTTGTCTCGAATCTGCTCCACACATGATCTGGTCTGTTCTGCGATCCCCAGACCCCGGCTAGCTGCATCAGGGATAAAGGTCCAGTGGTACTCCATGCAAGTATACTGCGGCAACCGCTTAATAGAGAACGTCCGCTTGTCTGACTCCGTCAGCCCATTGACCTTCATCTCGGGATCCCGAATTGTCTTGAGGATCTCGGCAAATTGCGGCTCCAGCAAGTCCGGCGTCCGAACAATACTCTCCGCCGATTCATCACTTCCAGATTTGTCTTCCACGGTAGCATTTGCAAACTCAATGTATGCCGTCCCTCCACCCTCCTTGACAACCCTTTTACCATTATCCGGCACTGAGATGCGCTTCTTGAACAGCTCTTTAGGGCCATCCACAACTAGCGTCTCAAACTCGCCACCTTCTCCCAGAACTGCGCCTTCGGTGCTACCAAACTTCTTGAGTGCCTTTTGAATGCGCGCCACGGTAAGAGGACTGCTGACTTTGGACCATAAGAATTTATCATCTAATCCAGCGCTAGCCACCTTGATCATACGGGCATCCATGCCAGCAACCTCCATATCACGAAGCAGTTGGGCATCATCAGTAGCTAGAGACGGCAGAATAGGGAATTTCCAAAGATACGCAAGCGGAATCAAGCCAAGTCGGACAGCCACAGACTCTACTCGGGTACGTTGGTAAGTCGACAAGATGGCACCAGCCGAAATGGCATTCGCTTCCGGGTGCTTTCTCATAATCTCCTTGAGCAAAGGCACCATGCTCTCCGTCTCATCGTCCTCACTTGCCCGGCTCATATCGTAGTCCCGAATGCTCTGAACAGCACTAGTGCTCCCCAGTGCTCTCCGGTACAGCGGCAGATCCAAAGCTTGGGCATATAGCGGCAGCACCTGATGACCAACAGTCTGGTACATGAAGCTGTTGGCGTCTTCATCTTGTTTAGTGTCAATGTTCACTAAAGACGGCGCCGATCCATCGGTCGGTGAGTAGACAATCACACCGCTGGCGGAATCAGACTCGGGTTCGGATTCGGATTCCGGGGTGAAGGCTACGGAGCCTGGGTAAAGGTTTGCCAGGGCAATGATCTTGTGGCCATTATGCTGGGCGTGAAGCGCGGCGAAAAAGCTGTCCTTGCCTCCAGAAACCAAGGCAATGACATTCAAGCCGGTCATGGTGAAGAAGGAGTGGGTGAATTAGTTCAAGGTAGTGGTGATGATTGGGTAACAAGATGCAGTCAGCCTCGCAGGTTCATGCACTGTCAATGCAGGAGGTAGGATTCGCACGTCCGCAATTGACGGTAAAGTAACAGAAAACAGAGGTTCTAGATTTGGAGAATCTAGTCCAAGGTTTTACTCGGGTAGTGGTAGGAAATGCAGTCTGCCTAGCGAAAAGGCGATGATGGATTTTGTGGCGGGCCGCAGTGTGACAGCACAGTATGTAGGATGACGTCGGCAAAGCTTAAGAACCACAGATCAGAGCTAAGGTACCTTGCGGCAGACTAAAATTAGTACAGAGGTAAATCAAGAGTGAGCTTCGGAGTAGGTTTGTTTACTGGAGATGAAGAATTGAGATGGTGTAGTTGAACGAAATGAAGGCGTAGAATAGGTGAAAATAAGATTAAACTCGGAGCTGAGGGGGCAGGCTAGGCTCAGTGAGTGAGTAACCTATAAAGAGGATGGTGAGAATGAGCGAAACTATAAACAAGTTTGAGTATCAAGTTGGATGAATGTTGTAATATGGTCGATTCCAGCGACAATGAAGCTGAAGTCGATCATATTTTCCCCGAAAAAAAAAAAGAGAATAAAGATTTGCAAGTCTTTCTTTTTTTTTTGGGGGGGTAATTT
>MKGJ01000661.1:0-11171 GCA_002018255.1 Bretziella fagacearum
GGGGGGGGTTTTCTCTTTTCTTTTTTTGGTTGGATATAGCGGCAGTGAGTGATATGTCGCCTGGTTAGGCTTTGGCTGGCTGGCTAGTAGGACGAAAGGTAGGTAATGCTTGCTACCTTTATTGTTGTTTGTCGGATGGCTATGATGCTCACAGCCACCTCTAGAAGGCCTCCCGGCCAGAAGATTAACTCTAACGTTTCCGCAGCTCCCAAGATTATGTTTCACGTCACAGTGGCAATCTCGACATAATACAATATGAAAAACTAGAAATTGATTCAATTGAAAAATAAAAAAAAATTAAAAAAAATTAAAAAAACTCGATGCCAGCTTGGCAATTTACTGCATGTTTTCCATGAGGCTGATTGAGTAAACCACATGTCCGAGATCACTTGGCTGTAATCACTAAAACATCACCTCATTTCTCACCATTGTCTCCTTCAATACCCGCATATTTAGCCGCCATAAATACGATCCTCACTTACTACAAAACCAGCGGAAGAAAATATATCAATAAATAAAAATAGGACTCTGTGGCGACATTTGTAGCATCATTCAGTGACATTGATCAACCCAATCTAGAACCCACCGTCGTCTTGCATGTTCTCTTGCCGTTGTCTCACCCGGTTTCTTAAAAAAAAGAACATCCAATTCCATCCACACTTGTCTTCTCCATTCTAGTTACAGTTCCAGTTCCAACAAGACAGCTGTCAATCCGCCAAAAACAGACATGCGGAAGCTGAACCACTCCGCCCGTCAACTGCTGTGCTGTGCCGTTGCTTTACACACTTGTCAAGAGAAAATGTACCTAGTTTGGGTGCCATTCATATGGTCATTTTTATGGTCATTTTTATGTCCAAATCCGCTACTTGAACCTACTTGTGCACAAAATATTTGATGAATCTCTCTCCTGATTTGGTGCAGGTTGTATGGACTGTGTTAACCCTATTCTGTACTAACCCTACCACATGTAAGCTGAACTGGCGCCATAATCTCATCAAATTTTTTTTTTTTTTTTTAAAGGTCGTTCGTTATATCTTGCTAATTCCCTTTCTTTTTCCCGCATGGTTTCTTGAGAACCGTCTGAATCCCAACATGGAAGCCTTCTTTGTTTTCCCTATGGTTCCTAAACAACTACAACAAGCCACATAGACAATAACTCGCAAATAAACAATGTCCATTTGTTTATTACATTTTCAAAGTAATGAATGCTCCGCCCGCCCTGCCAAGGTCCCCAGCAATGGGGCACCAACAAGTGTCTTGATTCTTTTAACCTTTGAAAAAAAAAAAAAAAACAGCAGCCTCTTGTCATCTTGTCTCCTCGTGTCGCTCCTTGTCTAGTCGCGACAACGAGCCAAAGGTGCTGAATATGCGGTCGAGCACTCAGTATCCTGTTTGGCAACGATCGCTTGTGCTTTGCACCATGTGCGGTAAACAGATGTGCGCTTTGGTGCTGAAAACCTCCCCCCACGTCAGCGGATAGACACGAAGAACTGTTCTCGCAGATCAGGGCTTCAGCCAATGGACCTCTTCTATCTGAAGATTTATCATGTGAAGAGCATAAACTTTAACTGAAGAAAGCTATGGGATGATCTGATAGTCTTATCTCGAAGTGGTGACTTTTTTTTTGGTCATCTGTTAGGCTATGTCAGGCTAAATATTATCTTTATTTCTGATCCGCGACCTTGATAACATGGTGGTGTGGCGCAGGTGCCGTGCTCAATTCCTCTGCCGGGAAGAGGCCATTCGGCTCCGGAAACCGAAATCAGCCTACTTCCCGGCCATATGAGCCCCTCAACATGACCTTGGACCAGTTACAATGACCTCCGGGCTTAATCAACCTTGCAGTTGAAATCCCGAGTGGAACTGAAGCCTCACTAGTTAAACTTGAGTGTTCCAATTCACAAAGTTTGGCAGCATAATGGCCAAGAAAGCCACTATGATATGCTGTATTATCGGGAAACACTGCTGTTCACTCCATCCCATTTGCTACTTGTGCAAATCGAGAAGTCCACCGCCTCTACAACTTGAAACACTGATATTCATTCCTCCCTTATGCTTATTCTCCAACATTGGCTGCCGCCTGATAGAAAATGTGGAAAACTACTGACACACACAAGAGAAGTAACTGTATGATTATCATTACTAGTTGTATTTGCCACGGGAACACGCGGGGAATGTGGTTTACTGGCGGGCGAGTGCCATCTCACAAACTTTGGGAGAATATTGATACAAATACTTTGCCAAGTAAGTAATCCGAGCATGCCGAAGTCTAAAGTACCCTCTTTTGATTCCAACAGTCTCACTCTCAACCCCTATTTTGTGACCTAAATGTCTTTCGCCGGTTCTTTACTAGTGTCCGTCCGAGAGGATCGACGAAAGCCGGGGCGCAGCGTGCGGCTTACGGAGTTGCACAACGGATGATGGATGGCAGAAAGGAAAGAAAAGAAAAGAAAAAGAAAAAAAAGCACCAAAGACAAGTCACAGAACCAGTTCAAAGTTTATTTCCCGCCATCGTTGTCATTGTGATGAATCAGTTCAAAGGGTGGACAATATGAAACAGTTGTGGCGGCGGCGGCGATCGCTCGTGTCATTTTACCACAACGTTTGTAGATTACTGATATCCGTGCTTCACAGTGGATAGTGAGGCTCGTTGGTCTTTTTGTATACCTTGGGTTGATTATGTGTTTGAGAATGATCAAAGTGATTCAAACCTTGGCAGAAATACTACCTGAAAGTCAAAGTGTGATCAACCAGTGGGAACTTGACTGTATAAGTTGTGGTGCAGTATCATCGCTGTGAAACACTGACTTGGTGAAGTTGGAAACCGATATCAACATGATGATGTGACAGCAACCAAAAAAGAAACTATTTACAACAAGCATAAAGCTCAGCAGAACACCGTTTTAGTCTACGAGTCACACATGACTAGAAAATAGTGAAACCAGGGCCCTAATATCTGGGGAATAGAGGTTTGATCAAGGCCCAAGATTTGAAGTGCAATGCATCCAACCAAGTGATGGTGGAGGTAGCATAGAATCAGGGGCATCAAATAGTCATCACTGCATCTATAAGCCGATAGTGTTGGTCTGGGTATCTTTGAATATCAGCTCGTCATAGATCATGTGGTTGTTTTATTACATCACATGACCAACCTGGTTGAGGGTAGGGTGTTACTGTTGATGATGTGGAGTGATGACACAATAAAGATGCCACTTCATTGTATATAACTGTAGTTCAGAGTGGTATATATCATTGCTATGCGCTCACATTCTAAGACTTGCAATATTGATGGATATATACAGAATGGTGCACGTACACATGCTCCAATTTGAGTCAACAAAGTAAGATATTCATGATTTATATAATTACCCTGACTAATAGTATTGACTGCAATGCAGTACTAGATACTTTTGTCTCGGATATTGGTATACCAGAAAGCCTGTTGGTCCCACAGTTTATATAGGACATACACCAGGATTGAACTTGAACATCACCTGGCATTGCCATGGCCTATGTAAGGGTTATATCCGCAACTCTAACGCGAATTTAGAAGATGAACCCCCCACGTCATCATGGCCAAAAGTAGAAAGGCTAGAGCTTGAGTAACACAACATTGGGCAGTGAAACTCCGCTTATCACATAAATATCCAGATGTGGCTTAATACATCGCAGTAGCCCTTCCTAAAGGAATAAGGATAGGCTTAGGTGGATGCTGCCAGGCGAATGTATGTGAGGGAAAAGAGTAAGAGGGGGTTTATTGTACGTACCATAGGCTCCTATGTTGTGGTAGGATTACCATAGCCAACAGTGATGGAGTTGCTTCATGTGAGGCTACGAATCTGGTAAAGCACATGTAGATGTCCATTTCGAGACATGGCCTTGGCACGGAGACATGAAGCAAACTATGCTCTATGACCTTGAAGATGTAATAAAGCGGGGTATAATATCTCGGTATTTTACGCACCCTTACATTTGGTGACACATACTTGCGTCTTGCTCTGCTGTTTATCAATGTAATAGTTCCTTGCCAGGTGGCAGTATAGTCATCCATTAGCAACACCCCTTTCCTGGATTTGAGGCGACATGGAAGGTTACGGCCTATTATTACTTAGCAATAACTGGCTATATAACAATTAGAACCTATAGGTGCCCAATCTATTGCTGTAGGCGTCTGGAAGAGGTTACTCACGGGGGTGTTGAGGCCTATATTACACATAACCGCCAGTGATGTGTTAGTAGTTACAGATATCTTGGGCGTCAGGAGACGACCAATGAGCCTGGAACACGCCAATAAGGTCATAAATACATCATCAAAACACTACAGACGCATATGAGCGCACATTTCACACTGATTTTCTTACTAGGCTGTGATATATTACGACATTGGGTAGTGATATTGGTTCGGTTCATTGATAGTAACGCCAACTACAGAGCTTCCAAAAGAGACCGACTAGGAAACGATTATCGATATTATATTATAAGCTCCTAAAATCTCCCAGCAATTGGTGAGTAGGAAGTGACTCTAGATACTGCGAACATGGAACTTGGGCACACCACCACTAATCCTTTTTGATTTTGCCAGCCGAATAGATCAAATAATAGACGAAGACTCAGAGAAGTCGGGACCATTATGGAGGGGGAGAAAATCCCACTACGCAAGCGAATGACCATACATTTCGCGAAATATTTGTTACATCATCGTGTTGTTGTTGTTGACAGATGGCGATGGTGTTGAAAATGGAAATTTCCTAATCTGGTGAAACAAAAATCTATGACATCATTGGCTCTTGATTTAGCGCCAACTCGACTTCGAGTCCGCGCTAATGTTTTCGAACAACAACAGGTAACTGCTATTTTCAATCATGATGAATTCGGAAAGAGTGTTTTTCAACGACACTTCATCTTGATGAGTTGACGTGGACTCGATAATAAGAAACTGGAACCTGGGGTCTGTGACCTGACTTTGCATTGCCGTGTCCGACGAAAGGGACTGGGGTGCGACCACACCTCATCAAGGATACGATTCATGTATCTTGGCCCTCCTTATTGAAATACTGCTGCATGCGCTATGGCTAGCAGTCAGCATAGAGGCGCTACTTCATCGTTACAGGTATTCCAGCCCGAATTTTGGGATCTTCATACTGAAAATACGTTGACCCGGTAGTGTGATACCGGATCATGTAATGCGATGCGGAGTTTCCATAACTGCTACTTACTGCTACACTAAATGTTTCTAGACCTGATATAGAGCCTGCAATGAGCTTGAAATAGAAGGTGGCTTATGCAGTATGTATGCATATAAAAGTTCTACTATAGGATGAGGGGTCTACATGAAGGAAAGGTTACAGTATGGATGGTAGTCAAGTGGAGGGTTAGAGGCACTAGAGCAAGTTTACAAGATTATCAAGAGGCGAAAAGTGTAAGAAGTGGAGTGATGTGACTGTGATCAAAAGCAACAGCATTGGAGGGATAGTAGAATGGATGCCATCCGGTAGTAGATTCGTTTCGATGATACAGCGTCAGGGGCGTAAGTAATTCCTCGCTATGCGATTAGACCAATACTAAGGGTTAGATAGATAGGTCGAAATGTGCTCGGATCGTGAGCGGGAGGGTGCAGCGTATCAAGGTACACGTTTCGTAGTGCATGTGTAGATGGATGGCACATGAGCTTTGCCTGGCGGTAACTGGACCTGAAGGTAGTTGGTTGATGACATAAAGACAAAGGTGGATTCGGGATGGTGCGTTGTAGAGTATGATGAACTGTAGTCAGGTAACGTCTCCTTTTTTCTTTTTTGAGATAGTCCATTTGTAGTACTACTGCGGTATTCAAAGTTAGAGGCCTCTCAAGACATGCTATGCAGGTAGAGGAATATGATATGAATATGGCTGATGCGGTAACGTATGCGGCATGTTAGGTCCAATAAAGCATGAATAGTTTATGGTGACTGCTAATGAACTAGACCATAGTCTGTTGTGGAAGGGTAGGCTTGAGCATAAGCCTACAGAACCTGAAAGCGAGTGAGAACAAGCTATTGCAAAATGGGCACTTGGAGGCAGCCTTGAATATACCCCCCAATGAATACCTGTAATGTAATGACAACACATTCATATACAAATATGTGCATGCATGCGCAATACACATGTATATCTTCCTATACGAATCATTTGACGCATGCTACGACAGCTTCCGTAGTCCGTATCTACATATCACAGTTATGGAGTTCCCTTTTTGCTTACGAATTTCACTTGGGGCAAAACTATTTCTTTTGCTTTCGATTCCTGGTCCCTGTAATAGAAGAGTCTGTGTGGTAGTTGTCGGAATCCTGTATGCAATCTGAGATCCACTCAAGATACAGCGCGCAAAAGTCCGGCAGATAGAGAAGGATATTATTTATAACGATTATTAGGGAGGTTGACTATGTCCTATGGCAATTAGGTAAAGTGCCACAAAGTTAGTAAACAACATCTGACCTTCAGTCAAGTTTATTCCCCTGACGTTTGTATGCTCGGAGTTGCTAAAATTGGCAAGGGGTGGGGGAAGGGGTAACTTGGTCAGACGGTACCTGGTTAATTTCCCGAAGTTCACTCCCGTTATAGTTGTGAAAGAGTTCCGCCGGGTCTTGGCAGCACAGTAGAGAACAACATTGGGACAAGAGTTACAAGGTCGGAACATGTGTGCACATGTACTCTATGTTATGCATACGCCCCTGCACAGCGAAGGAAGATGTTGAGGTGCATATGCATAGATAGCACCAAAGTAGAGTGTGACAGTAGTAATGGGCTGCGTAGTATCTGCTCTGATTTCTGAGGTATCTATTTGTTTGGTTTCTTCGCATATACTACATGCAATTTGCAGGTACTAAATCGAGTGGCTGAGGACGTGTCTGTGTTGTGATTGTTAGAGACACCCGCTTACATTGCGCGATAGAGACATCCTCGCCAGCGCCTGTTAGTGTGATGAGCGATATGCTGGCGACTGAAAAGGGAAATGTTGATGTACCCACATACATACATACTTATGGGGCCAAGGTGGGGCTTCATGGTGATTCGGTTAGTCATGGTTGCATACGCCTTTGTGACTATGCAATCGACGAGAAAAATGTGCTCGTGGTGTGTGTTGACACCTTGGTCCTCGAAATAGCATGTTCGTGTTTGAAACCTGACCAACTTGACCCTATTAATATGCTTCGATAGATTGGAAAGGTACATACATGAGAGTTAAGGCAAGTAGAGCAGCCTTTTGGTGTGGCCTCGATGAATGACGTAGTCGTAGCTTCCTGCAAGTAATGCATAAATTGTTGGTTATACGTACTCCATCCGCAAGAGGCCTCTACCGAAAGAGAAGATATCTGGAGTGATCAGCATATAGGTATACTATATCATCTATTGAATCTCTCTAGACGATTGTGCATGGCTGAACTTGGTTGTTACCTTCCTTCGGAGTTATTGATACTATGTGTCTCCGAGACTAAGACTTCTGGCACATGATTTTGCTGTCGTCGTAATGTGCTCCCTTTCCAGTCACAGCTAGTCACAGATGATGATGGACAGCTAGTTACAACTATGCCCCCACTTATGGGTGTGACCTGGACAGCACATGAGGACCACTAGGTGGAGCAAGACAATCGTGAGGAGCCAGACAACAAACAGAAGGGATGCTTGGCTAAAGGCGGCTAAACTGATCTGCGATAGGCAGTAATGTGGGATAAATACTAGGCTCAGAGTGGAAAGAAAAGCGAGTGGGAGGGACAGGCGGATGTACGATGGAGCCGTCGTGGTTGAAGGCGGGAAGGAGGGGGGGGGGACAGTGAGGGACAACGGAAACATCCAGTGTGACGACCAGGAACGGGTTTTTAGGTTCTGTTATGGCGCACATTATGGGCACAGACACTGGTACAGTAATACTATTGATGATAGAGGTCCATGGTCTTTTAGTTGTGAATCCAGCAACGATACTAGTGTACAAGATGTTAGCCGAACCACTGTCTAAAGCCCATGTTCCCCGCTTTGCCAACCAACCGGCATGACGCCGAAACACCACGCAACTTCTCTAAAATATAACGGGCCAATCAGAATGATTATACCTGAGAGTAAATCTTCTTTCGACACCTTCATATCCCCGGTCACCTGGTATCTATGCACTGAGAAGGTCTCCATTTTCCCACCAGGAGCTTGAAGACTCCGCTATTATCGGCCATTCGGCCGTTTTAATCACACAGTACTCATTACTAATCGTGATGTGTCGAGTCTGAAGCGGATCCAGAACGGTCGATCAATATATGGTAGGTCGGAGGTTCATTTAGTGGATCCACTCGAGATGCCGGCTAATAGTAGCATATGCTCTAGGCCCCAGAACAACAAGTCATTGATTAGGAAGTGAAGAGAAGGGGGGCATGAAGACAGTTGATGTAGTAATGTGCTGGAGGATGGTGGTTTGAGTGGAGGTGAGCTGTGGGTATCTAAGTACCTATATACATACTTACATGTAAGTACGTACAAGTATGATTTGCCAGGTGGATGGATATTCACGTCTGCGCGAGGGGCCATGTAACTCTGGTCGGAAGCGGGTATGGCTGAACATGGGTGGTTGATATGTGGCTACGCTACGAACCCGTCATATATCAAAGATTACAAGACCAGGATCGATTGTTAATTTAGTGCGTATGTGCTTGGCCAGAATGGTGTCCCCAAAAGGGTATTATGCGTATGTGAGATTATGTTTTTATCAGGTGAATACAACCATGGCCGGAATGGATTACGAAGGGGGGGGAGGGGTGATAAGCCTCTAAACCAGATGTTGGTATTCCTTAGAGAGAGGACACCCTATGGATAATTGTCTCTTAAACTGATATAGGTGAAGACCAAATATAGTATCGTGGATGGTGGGATCAAAACCCCTTTATGGAACACTAAATGCGTACGGATGGGAGGGCGGCCCCTACGGTGGGTAGTACCAGGTTATCACCGTTGGCACCAAGTCCTAGTCAGGAGTTGTGGGTGTAGTGATGGCTAGGGATACTACCCCCGACTAAAATTGCCGGAGATGAAAATACGTGTATGGAAAGAATAACCATTACATGCCGAGGAGAGAGCCTCTTTATCGTGAAAACCGCTGAATTCGTCATGTCATGATACAACCTACGTACGCACTTCTTGAATTGAGCTGTTGCAGTCAAGAGTTTGAAGACAGAAAAAGGACATTATATCACTTTTTCATCTCACCAAGCGTCTGTTTATGGTGCCTGGACAGTACTTAATATCTCCGCAATATGACAACTGATTGGCACTGGCATATCAAAGTAAGCCTGCTATAATACACCACATTCTTGAAATCTTACAGGTACTCTATCAGGCTGACTGGATTTCTGTTTTCTGGCGTAGTGAAAATATAAGTACAAACAATCTTGTATCAAGCCCAAGATTCGGATCTAATTGGTGTTCAAGCTGACCCACAGGATATACTCGCTGGGTCGAAGACATTTTAATTTCCACAAGATATATGGGTAGAGGATAATGCAAAGCCTACATAACGCGTCATCAATATGAGGACCAACTATGAAATCAAATGGTCCTTGTACCTATATACATATCAGTGAACTAGAACATAAGTGCAGTAATTTCTCATGAATATTGGCTTATGTTGTTGTGATCTAAAGGGGGGAAGGATTTCTGTTGTCGGAAGATGCCTGATCTTAGATATCCGTAGATCTTGTTCCTGACCAAGTCCAGACTTGATACACTAACTTGCGTACCAAAGACTGCTGTATATCTTGTCCTGAGCATACCTGGAAGTCATCCTATAACAGTCCAAAGTTATGCCTCAACTGTAAGCAAGGAACTGCAAGCATGGTCTTTCACCACCTACTTCAAGTCAACGCTGACCACCTTCCGCGCTAGTTCGACACCGTCGTATTTTCTATTGAGGACAGATGTAGAGACAGACTATGGAGAGAGGGGGAGAGAGGTCTTCTGGTACACGCAACCTGCAGCCACAGCTCCATTAACAAGCATTAGCGAGTGTGGTCCATGAGGATCTAGATCATGAGTCCCAGTCTAGTAACCCGCCTCGAGTTGTTGCAAGGGCCCGCTTTTAGCTAAATAACATTTGTTTGGATTGCCATTTGTCAGATAAATGGTAGCCAAGCGCTGCAGCGGCCTGTATGTGACTAAATGGGGCGACCAGTTAAAAATAAATAGGAAGCTGATGTTTATGGGATGGTGGTGGTGAGCTTAAGAAATAGTGTGCTGTCTTTTGTCGCAGGCAGACATGGCTATATGTGAATTTCTATAGGATAATATAGCAGAGTAAAGTGGAGAGAACAGGACAATAGGAATATGAGATCAAATATATACTAACACACTCATCTGTCACGGGGCATATTACTTTACTAAAATACCTCGCCGATGGAGAGAGATATGTCCCGAGATACAATGTTCAGACACATCATGAGGCGTATGTTTTGTTGCTCTAGTTGTTTGGCCAGGTATGGCCTGCGTGTGTCAAACATCTAGATACCACCCATTGCAGATACTGACTGAAAGAAAAAAGATACAAAACATCGTATGACTAAAAAGAAATGAGCTGCTTTGTAGATGTGGCGCTCGCTTTTTGGATCGTTACCTCCCAAAGTGTGGTTACCCAAAAAAAAAAAAAAAGAACCCGGCAAAAGTAACGGCATATCACGTCTCTCCCTCTTTCTCTCGAACATTTCCAAAAACATGCAGATAAAGCAGTATCTCGTCATATGAGCTTCAGTCTCTCAGAAGTTTAGTAACCCAAGTGCTCCGTATATGTGCGAAACCTGTCATTTCTGCATATGCTTTGTTCTGGCGGTGGTGGCCGATAACCAGGTTCACTAAAATACTTGACCAAAATAGAATAAAACAACAACAGCATGTTCAAAATTCACCATGTTTTCTTTTCTAGACAAGGATAAACCCTTGTTTAAACTGCAACTCCAACCTGCTTCACTAGTAAATGCTTCCAACCTCCCGTGATTCCCGCAGTCATGTCGATTGTGACTTGCTAGTCAGGGTGCGAGGAAGAAGATAAGCGCAGGTGATGACAAGAAAACCAAAAGACAATACTGTAGCTTTGTGAATAATTACAATAAAGAACATTGTGTAGATACAATAATCCCTCGTGATGGGGGGAGGAGGGGGAGGAGGGG
>MKGJ01000662.1:0-11119 GCA_002018255.1 Bretziella fagacearum
CACGGCCATCACGGCCAACCCATTCATTATCCACCGCTCTTGGTTCTCTACATTGGCTTTTTTCTTCCTCTTAATTTCCTTGCTCTCCATCTTCACATTAACACTCACTACTTCTCCCTGTATCTGGTTGGATATCTTGGGTTCGTCGGCGTATGATTTCTGTTGTGCTGCTCTGCTCTGAATTACTTTCTTCATTGCCGTTGTTCTGTTGTTTTTCCGGTCTTTCTTCATATTATACCCTTTCATCCGTTCTTCTTGTTTGTATTCATTGTATTCCCACCCACCTCATGCGCTTGTCCTCGACTCGCTACTCACCCGGCTTCCGCTTTGCTACTTTGTTCTATTACGACTTCACGACGTCTGTGTGAATGCCTTGAACAAACAGCCAACGTTTTTAAAGCAGCTTTTGCATTGGTCAATGGTCATTGGTTGACATTGTCATCGTAGAATATCCTTGTTCTACTAGTTTGCATACCGCATTCTTTCTCGCGATCTACTTTTTTGGAGTCAAGCGCGATCCACTTCACTTTAGACTCGCCATCTCGAAGAGCCTAGTGCCTTACCACAACTATACCAAGTCTCTGACTGTACTGTTTCAGTGAGTTGCTGACCATTAGCTTGAATGCTATACTCGAAACGGCGACGAGCTTTTGCTAACCAGCGATGCTCTCTCTAATCTAAGGACCCATAACTCTCGTGACGCAACTGACGACATCCGAATACCGCTGGAATCGGCATACACTGCCAATCGGGAATCTCGCCACCCGCCCCAAAGTGCGACCGCCCAAGATTATCTAGGGCCTTCTTTATATGCGTTCTGACATATTTTTCTTTTGTCTCTACTCCTGTTTGAGACCTCTATCTTTGACTTCAACTAACGATTCCCAACCGTCAATTCTTTTGCGATTCAGTCTCAACCTTTTGATGCGCACTTATAACATTCACAATGGCACCTTCAGATCCCTTGAAGATATATCCATCTGGCCTTCGTATGGAGAGCTCCGAGACACCATCTCTACCTGAATTGCCTCCGCAAGTCTTTGCTATCAATATTGACGACATTGCTCTCGAGGACATGATTAGATGCGCACAAACAGGCCAAGAGATCACTCTGTCATTGGGGAAGCAGCCCGTAAGTCTTTGTTTTTTTTTTTTTTTTTGGCCTTTTCACGACTTAATGGAGAAATAAACAGAGTATCTATTGAAAGTTTTCTAACATAGAACCTTCTTTGGTATGCAGACTTTTTTCTACGAAGACACTAGCTACTCGATCCCGAAAGCCCCGGCAGACATTTATCCGCACGAAATATTCTTCACTAAGCCCCTCGACGACAACAAATTGGCTTGCAGGGTCCCCATTTACACGAATCTACATACCAAACCGCCAAAATCTACCAGAAAAAAGCGTATTACGGCATCGGCATTGGCATCGGCAGAGCAAAACTCAAAGAAGACTTCGCGCGCAAGCACTGGTTCCAACAAATCTCACCTTGACACTAGTTTAGAGCAACTCCAATCATCCATGGCTCGCCATGAGGCTAATCGCGGAAACACTCTGGTGCTAAACGGCGCCCCCCCGACTGAGTTGAGTTCTGCGCGGAATCGAAACCTTTTGCGTGCTGCTGAGAATACTGCTTCTCAGCCTGCGTCGCCGAATGGCAGCATCCGCAGCGGCTCACCAGCTCCTGAATCTGGGGCGCTTGCCAAGAGCGTTCTCGAGCGGAATAAGCAACAACGCATCATGGTTGTTCATGAACTTGCTGTCAAGGATCGGACGACAGAGTACCTTCGTGGGAAATGGACTCATAAGATTGAGGACTTTGACCATGTGCTCAAGAAGGCTGCGGAGTTTGACACATCTTCCAAGACGTGGAGTCTGGCTAAGAATTACTGGAAGGAACTCGATGTCTGGGCCTACGATTATGAATGCGATTCTGACCGCCAGATCGCTATCAATAATGCCATTTCTAGATATGACAGAATGCGTCTTTCGGCGAACCAAGTTGAATGGGAGCGTCTCCTTCCTGAAGATGAGCGTGGCAAGGGCAAGGGCAAGACTCTTAGCAAAATTCAAGCCAATCTGGATAGACCTATGGGGGGCAAGATGGTAGGAGACGATAAGGGCGAGATGATGGTGCGGACTAAATCTAACCCTCTCCCAAAGGCTACAAGCAAAAAGTCCGAGAAAGAGAAGCGCCTCATTACGACCCCTGCAACAGTTACCAAGAAAACTGCGGCTACTCGTGTACCCAAGGCCAAGTCGGCTGTTTCTTCTACTGTATCGACACCTCCCACCTCTGCGCCCTCAAACCGCAAGTTCCCCTTGTCTGCTGAGATCGTCACCGACACCAGTGATAATGAATCCTCTCATGGTTCAGTGGCGGCTTCCTCTGACGAGCGCCTTGGTGCGAAGATGCGCAAGCTATCTCCTGCCGATTCTTTAATCAAGTCTAGTCTGCGCGATAGCCCTTCCAAGTCCAAGAATAATACCCTTTCTTCGAGACCGATAGCTCCCGCCAAACTGAATGCATCCCCGAGCAAGACTTTGACGGCCAAGACTGCCACTTCCAAGGCTATCTCCGGGACAACCAAGTCTACTACTACCAAGACTGCCGTCAAGAGATCACGCGATGAGGAAGAGGAAGATGATAGCTCTAGCTCTAGTACGCCTTTGATTAAGCGTCACCAGACCAAGGCTCCATATCAATCTGCAAACAAGCCCCGCATTACGGAGCCTGTTCGAATGACTCCTTCATCTTCCTCCAATGGGACTACAAAGAAGGTACCTTCTCCCATGGTGCGGGTTACTCCTGTTTCCCCGTCATCTATTTCAGATCGGTCAGATACTGCCGGACGTCTTCGTCCATCTGAGAAACTTACGGTCAGTAAGAAGCGGTCACTTAAATCAGACAAAGAGGTCTCCAAGCTTATTCGTGAGACCAAGTCGGCCTTGAAGGATACCAAGGCCACTAAGGCCAAGATTTCCACAAAACAGGAGGAGAATGATACTGAACACAAGGCTAAGCGTCCCAAGGTATCTTTTGAAGATGTGGTCAACAAGGCTGCTCGTTTCAAGCTATCTTATCAAAAATATCATCTGCTGCATGATCAGATTTCCAAGATGGCTCATCCTCCGGCGGCCGAGATCAACAGACTTGTGGGACTTCGGAAGCACCTCCAGGATATGAAGCAGAATATTTACAACGAGCATCTGCTGTGCCAGCAATGACTCTCTGCAGGGACTGCTGTGTGTTAAATGCTATTCTAGTTCTTTGAAAGAAACTAGTACAGTTGACAGCAACTCCCTTATACCATTACGGAACCATGGGTTTTCCGTCTACCTCTTAGACTTTACCAGGAGTGAAGTCTGAATGAAAACGAACAGCCTTGTAACTCTTTTTGTGAGACACCTGAGCTTTCCTAACTCCTTAAACCTAGTTTTTTCTTTCTTCTTTTTTCTTTTTTTCTTTCATTATTTGAGTGCCATGGATGTCGTGCAGCCGAGGACAAATTGGGAGAGACTTGGGGAGAAGTGGTATCGCAAGATTCAACTTTATACCGAGGTGTTTGATCGGGATGTGGATCTTGACAACTACATCATCGCTGCAGCGCCGTATGGTGGTGCCTTGGGTAAGTCCGAGGTCACATGATTTAACAAATGACAGTTAGACTGACTGTTGGATATAGCATTGTGGAAGGATGATACAAAGCTGCTAGCTTACCAAGCTGGGAAGACGTCTAAACCTAGCATTGACATCTACAGCTATGCCGGGAAGCCGCTCCGGCAGATTCCGTGGGATAATGGGACGATCAAGGGGTTGGGATGGTCAGAAGATGAATTATTGTTGGTGGTTATGCCGGAGGGTACGGTACGGTGTTATGATCATATGGGAGAGTTTACACAGTTCTCCCTGGGTCACGGTTCCGATACTTTTGGGGTTGTCGGATGCAAGTAAGTTATATCCGGAAAAGGAGCGGACTAGATGGAGCTGATGCTGACGGGTATCAATAGGTTCCATGGACAAGGGCTCGTTGCTCTTCTTGCGAATAACTCGCTAGTTTCAGTCTCGTCATATGCCGAGCCCCGGCCAAAGCTTCTTGCGCCGTTACCCGAGGGTGAAGTACATTCTTGGGCTATCGTCCCGCCCCACTATACCCTTTCGAGATCAGTTGAGGTGCTAGTCAGTATGGAGAGCACAATCTATTACGTTGATGGCTCTGAATGCGAAGATCGTTTCTTGGACATTGGTCCGTTCAGTCACATCAGCGTCTCACCCAATGGCCGACTCGTAGCGTTGTATACCCCCGCGGGTATTGCTCATGTGGTGTCGAGTGACTTTCAGGAAAGATTTGTGGAGCATGATGCCAACTCGTCAATATTACCCAAACATGTGGAATGGGCGGGTAACGACGCAGTTATTGCGTGGGAAGATGAAGTGCACATTATCGGACCAGATAACACTTCTGTTACCTACCTTTATGATACCAACCGGGTGCACGTGATATCAGGTAAGCTTTCAGTCGAGTACTTGATTTGAACACTGGCTAACTCTTGCCAGAACATGACGGCGCTATTATCCTAACCACTGAGGTGGTCGATTTCATCCAAGAAGTTCCGGCTGAGACCAACGAAGTCTTTGGCCAATTCGCCGAATCTACACCCGCCTCCATCCTTCTTGATGCCGTTGCCCAACTCGAGCTCCAGTCTCCAAAGGCTGACGACTACATTCAACTTATTCGTAACAGCCTGACTGAGGCCGTCAACACCTGCGTCAACGCTTCTGGTCGTGAGTTTGACATCCATTGGCAGAAGCAGCTCCTGAAGGCGGCATCATTTGGCAAGTCCGTTCTGGATTTGTATAATAGTGATGATTTTGTCGACATGTGTGAGACCCTAAGAGTCTTGAATGCCGTCCGTTTCTTTGAGATTGGTATGCCGTTGTCGTTGGAGCAGTTTCACAGATTAACGGCTGAGCGTCTGGTACAACGGCTACTCTGCCGGAATGAATATCTCGTTGCTCTTCGGATTGCTCAATATCTACGGCTGCCAACTGATGGCATCTATGTTCACTGGGCTCGTGCCAAGGTTCGGCTTGGTGCCGAGGATGACGAGACAGTTTGCCGGCTGGTCGTTGCCAAGTTGGAGGGACGGCCCGGTGTTTCCTTTGAGGAGATTGCTCGCGCAGCCTATGACGAAGGCCGTGGACGTCTAGCTACACAACTACTCAACTACGAGCCTCGTGGTGGACGACAAGTCCCGTTACTTTTGGCCATGGAAGAGGATGAGCTTGCGCTGGACAAGGCAATTGACAGTGGTGATACCGATCTCATGTTGTTTGTTCTTTTACAGCTCAAGGCGAAGTTGCCGTTGGCAGCATTTTTCAGGGTCTTGAACACACGGCCAACTGCCAGTGCGCTGATTGAGGCTGCGGCAGTGCTGGAGGGTGATAACTCGCTGCTCAAAGATTTGTACTATCAAGACGATAGACGAATCGACGGCGCGACGGTTTTCTTGAAGGAATCGTTGACACAACCGACTGCGCGGATAGCAGCGGACAAGATTGCGTTGGCGGCAAAGATTCTTAATGATTCAAAGGAACATATCTTTGAACTGTACAGCTTGAAGGAGTCGACGATGCTTCTTCGGGCCCAAGAGGGACTGGGGAGAGATCTTAATGATACGTTTACGGGATTAAGTGTCAATGAGACCATGTTTCAGTTGATTAAGCTGGGATACTCGAGTAAGGCCAAGAAGATTCAGAGTGACTTCAAGGTTCCGGAGAGGGTGGCGTGGTGGGTTAGGTAAGCGGATATGAAGCCATGGTCACAGTTGAGGATGATGTTAACGTGGAATAGACTGCGGGCGCTTGTAGCAAAGCGTGATTGGGATGAAATCGGCGAGATTGCGAAACAGCGCAAGAGTCCAATCAGCTGGGAGGTGAGTTTTTTTTTTTTTTTTTTTTGGGAATTGAGAATTGAGAATTGAGATATTGTGTCTTCCCCTACTAACAGATGGGTAGCCTTTCTACAAGCTTGTTCTACAGGCTGGCAACCTTCGTTTGGCTGCGGTCTTTATCCCCAAGTGTACCAATATTGAAGCTGGTGCTACTATTACGATGTATGAGAAGTGTGGACTCAAGAGCAAGGCGGCGGAGGAGGCGGTGAGATTGCGGGATTCAGATGCATATGTGCGTTTGTTGGAAGCAGCAGGTAGAAGAGAGACAGAGGAAGGAAGGGAAATTGAGAGAATAGGTGCGACGGTGTTTAAGCGGTGAGGTGATTCGGGGAATGGGTGTTGAGGACAGTACAGGACAAGTATGGTACATATAGGGTTAATTTGAGGTAGGAATGATGGTTTTAATGCATTGGATACAATGAGTTCTTTAACATGGTTATTCTGAGAGATTTATATGGAGAGAGGCGGTTGTAGTCGGAACATGGTGGTTCCGGACTGCCCCACAATTATCGGAGCACAAACGGCCGAATCGCCGAGTCTTTTCGAAAAAGGAAAAAGAAAAGGTCAGTTTTATTTATACATAGCTAGGGTAAGAATGAAGTAATAGAATAGAAACAGCTCCGAATGAACTCTCGATCTTTGAAGATGGTATATATTAATACATGGGTACTTGTTGTGTATCACGGGTACCGCTCTGATACTTGGAGCCATTGGACTATATCGTCCTAGGCAGATTTGAACATGGCAGAAATGAAACAATATCTCCGAGGTGCATCTTTGAAAGTCGGCACCTTTTCGCCCTTGGCAAACCGGTCATACAGGTTTCCAATGTTGTGCGTCCCTTGGACTTCTGCTGCGTGTTTCACCACCAGCACTTGCTCGATATCGTCTTGGCCATTCATCTTGACGCGTACGCGGAATTCCCCGTCTAGGTTAATCATGCACGAAGGGCCGGCGATGTTTATCTGGCCTTTATCGCCCATGATCTCCCAGACAAGACCTTCCTTCTGACTAAAGGCATCACCGCCACGAATAGAAACGACATATCTGATATCTCGTTCCGTGGTGCCCTGTATAGTCAAGTAATCATCCGCTCCGCAGTCTTTGGAACCTCCGTCTCCAGCACCTTTTCGGCATCAACAATCGAAACAGCCCTCCACGTATCTGCTAACTGCCCCACTACACTCCTCGGTTCCCCAAACAACCTGGCAAAAGCCTCCATGAAATGCCCTACATAGATGGTCATGAACGTCTGGCCCTCCATCCCCTCATTCTCCCGATGGATAAAATACTCCCACCGTTTATCTACCACCGGCCCCGTCGGCCCCGTCAGCGACCCACCAAAGAACCGTGTTGCCCGGATCGTCCCGAGGCGGCTAGGGCTAGAGTCGAGGATCGATGCGATGGTGTCGACTACAGGTGAGTGACACCCCTGCATGCCCACCATAGTCCGGACATTGCATTCTTCCGTAAGGGATGCCAGACTCTCGGCTTGGGCCACGGAGGTCATGAATGGCCATTCGACGAAAAGACGGATTTCCCGGCTTTGATGGCGGGGGTGATTATGGAGGCGTGGGAGAAGACGGAGGCACAGCAGACGACGAGGTCGACGAGGGCGGATTCGAGCATGGCGGGGACGGAGGGGTAGGGGGTGGCGGTGGTTAGGGAGTATTTGGAGATGGTGGCGGCGCTGGTGGTGGTGGAGGAGTTGACGATGGCGGTGATTTGGTAGAGGGGGGAGTGGAGGAGGGAAGAGGGGATTAGCTGAAACTGGGGAGAAAGGAAAGAAGAATGGGGAGGAAAGGAGAAGGGAAGAGGAGGGGATATTTAACGGTATCAGGGACCCTGTTTTAGGGGGATGGTGGTCACGAGGGAGAATGAGAGGTGGGTGGCTTTGTGGAACCAGTGGCGGATTTATGGGTGGTCAGACAAAGAAGAGACAATTCTGACAGGATTCATAGGGTTCTTTTGTTGGCTAGATATTCCGTATTAGTAAGACATGAAGGAGATGTTATGTCGTGTGTGTCGTGACTCTGATAGGTATACGGTGTGATTCAGTGTGGTATGTCAGACTACGTATGTGGAATGATTGTTTAGAGGTTGCGGACTTGGGGAGTCTGGGTCATGTCAGTAATGGTCTGGCCTGCGTCTATTTCTGACTAGATGGTGACCCGAGTACAAGGTTGAGATGTCGTGGCAGTCAGCTTAAATCGTCGTGTATAAGTCACATCTACACGGACAAACTCTGGTCTAGTACCGGAGGATTCTGTAAAGTGCTACAAGACAGTTAAGGGGTTGCCGATCTGAGGTGCTACGAGAGTTTGACGGGTGAAGGCTTGAGAATTGTCACTTGGAGTGGTGGGAGATGGCAGGGAGAGTGGATGGTGGCTCAAGAAAGCATTATCATCTCAGGATCAGCGTTGGATTTGGTTGTTTTTGTTCTCAGAACATCACCAAAGGGGTCATCATATCTGACATAAAGGCAACCTCAAAGAGGAGGTGTCACTGGCTTCTCGGTTGGTGACTGTGTAGTTGGGTGTCACGCCCAGATTAGCGCAGAGGCACTCACGCAGAGTATTGTCTTGTTGAGGCTCATACTGCTTTTTATTCGTCAATCGAGACTTGAGTTCAAGGCAAAATGGCCGGAGATCAAACTGTGTATCTGTATCTAGTAGTATATATCTAGCATATAGAAACGGCAGATATCCTGTTTTCCATGGTTAGCACCGCCACTGACATCTAACCTTGATGGTGATTGGGCTTGCACAGTATCCGCCAAAGGAGATTGCTGTCATATCATGATCATAGCCATCCTGTTGCCGAACACGCTGGTCTATCATGTGATTGTCGTTTTGTTCAAAGCTCTTAGTGGGGGGTTGAAAATGCAGCTGAAGAGAGGGAGTACGCAGATAATGGCGGAAGTGCCAGTCTTTGGTGTTTACAGATATGTCATCTTGTGGTTATTTATATTGGACCAAGAAGTCGAACCCATATGTTCCAAATTATCTTTGTTTATAGCTATGTCCCCGGGTCCCGGGTAGATCATTACTAGGAATACTAAATCTTATGCCCAGCATTGCGCCCAGTATCCCCGCAGGCTGAGCCAGTCAGACCCAATACACAGGCTACCGTGGACCAGATGCTACCCTTGAGGATGAGTAATCAATGGGGAGGGAGACCGCCAGGATCTGGGTCCATTTTGGCGAGATTTTGGGCGCCCCTGGTGCTAGGTTACGTTACAAGGGCAATAATCGAGAGGTTGAGATGGGGTTGGAGATAGCCGCCAGGGCATATCTGCGCATTGACAATTAGGATTCCCGGGTAAGTCTGGACCGTCGACAAGGCATGAGCCTGAATAGAGAGTAGATAGTGATCAAGAAAGACATGGTGAGATACAGATGTAGGTAGGGTAGTAGTTCACCCTATATTCACCGGGGGGTCGGGGTCACTTTTACTTTGTTGGTATAGAGAGAACTTGGGGGTTTCTTACCAACGATGAATCAAACCTCGTTAACCCTTGACCCTATATGTCAAGGAGGAGTCCTCCCTCATCAGTGCCGAGAGAGCTCATCAGATTCAAGTGTTGGTGAAGTCGTTGCTTAGCCAGTGACATGAAGCATATACCTTTTAGAAGAGGCCTATCAAGTAATGTTGTCCCATGGCAAAGTTTTCAAAACTAGTCCATCTCGATACCAAGACAGTGTAGACTCAACTACGTCAGGTTGATAGACTCTCTCTACACACTAGCCCAAACTAACCGCCAACTGTTTGGGGATATGACCATGGACAACTGGGGGGGGGGGACTACTTCTGACAAACTCGTTCTCTCCAAGGGATCTCAGTGAACACCGTGGCCGGACCGATTACCCTACAACGGCTCGATGGCTTCCCGTAGAATCCTATGGATACTCCCGTAGTCATCATCCTTTCCCTTGTCCACCAAGTTCCCTTTTTCCTCTTTTTCTTGTGCTAGAACATACTTTTAGACTTGTATCCGTGGTTGCAAGGCACCAACTCCTTCTCCAAAACGATCCTACAGACAGAAAGGGTACACGCCTTTGCCCCTCTTCTGAGATAAGTCTTTGGAAGAGGTCTCTACGTGGTTTTGTGGGAGCTGACACACTGTTGAGGTGCTCTGTGGTGGCAACTGGCTACCGGGATAGTCCATGAAACTAGCTGTCATGACCTTGTGAACTAAACCAAAGGTTCCAGTATTGGGCCACCAACTATAAACTCAAGGGTTAGGAGCCCTTTGTTCCCTCCGTTTTTCGACTAGCTCGAGTATCCACTTACAACCACTCGGCTTGATCATGATATCGATTGTAGTAAGTCTAAGAGAGAGTAAAGAATCACACAGCACTTGGTACAACGACGGCTCGGGAAAGGACCTAATCTCTCCTTCAATGTATGTAGCAGACCTGATGGAGAAAAGCTTATATCTCTTGTCCGGTGTGGGCATCAGAAGCCAACTACTCCAACTGCGAGTGTAGCGTCACCAATATGCACCAAGGCAGCAAGATGACGATGTAAAAAAAGAAGAGAAAAATAAAATTGATACCAAAAGTGACTTGTTCGAATGTGAGCGTTTTGGATGGGACCTCGGCGTTTTCCGAGACCATCACACTCGCCGACGTGGCCATTTTGGTTCTCTCTTTTTTTTTTTCTTTTTTTTTTCTCCGGTCTTGTTTTTGTTGTTGGAAGGATGCCCTTCTGCCGCAAGAAAGTTGACACGTCAACAAAGCAAATGGTCACGAGAGGCAACAGTGATGGCATCATGTTTTTTGTTTGAGTCTAGACCTGGACATCCCTCCACTCAGCGTTGTTCCCTCCACTCCCTCTCTTGTTTCTGCAGTGGACTACTTGTGGTGATGAAGGCTGGGGAAAGGGAGGAGGGGAAAGAGAGGAGGAGGAGGGTCGGTTGAAAGAGGAGGGGGTGTGTAGTAAGTTCCCAGCAAAGAAAAGAAACACAAATACTGTCTACATTTTAAAAGGGATTGCTTCGTTGCACAAGTCGTGTGTTGGGTTGGTTCCTTTATATTTAGCAAATAGACGTAAGAGAAACTTGGTTGGAAAAGTAACGTCAGACCACACAGACATGGACGGGATTTCCATTCCAGTCTTGTCCTGTCTTTGGTTATTCTTGGGGTCCCCCCCCTCCCCCCC
>MKGJ01000664.1:0-11068 GCA_002018255.1 Bretziella fagacearum
GATCCGAGCATTGAGTCTGATGTGAAAGAAAATTAAAAAAAAATTAAAAATAAAGGTAAAGGTAAAGGGACAAATACCACCTGTAAGTCCATTCGCCTCTCCAATGTGCTTCCATAAAAGCCGGCAAACCGCCATACCACTCCGAGGTCCATGATCTCCGCCTTCTTCTATTTCTTCTGGATCTTCATCCTGATGCTGTAGTATCTTTGATCACTTTGAGTTCCTGAGAGTCTTTGTTGAGTTTTATTTTGTTGGTTGGTTGGTCTAATCACACCTCTTTTTAACAATCCCATATATTGAATCACATTGGATCATCAATCACAAGCATCTTCTTCCTGTGCTTGCATCTAACCATCTATCACACATCACACCTATTCAGTCACACAAATGGCCTACAGCTCTCGCGCCCGTGGCGGTGGTCGCCGCGATGACGACTACTACCATGAGCCCTCTAGCAGACGTGGAGGAGATAGCCACCGCTCTAGCAAGTACGACGATGACTACCGCGGGGAGTACTCGTACAGTCACAGCCCTCCTCGTCGACCTTCCAACTACAAGTCCGACAGTTATGACGGATACGGACACAGCTCATCACGAGGCAGTGGTTACGACAAAAGTGATCGTGGTCATGGTGGTCGCGGTAGTACTCGTTCACACAACCGCCATGAAAGCGACTATGGCTCGTACGACCACCGTCCTCGCACTCGCGACCACGGCCGCGATCATTACGGTTCTTCGCATGACCGCTCCGACTACCACCGTTCCCGTTCCTACAGCTACGAGGAGCCCTCTCGCGGTAGACGATCCTACCGCCCCGATGACCGCCCGCCCCCTAGCTATCACTACTACGATGATGAATGTAGCCGGCCCCGTCGCAGCCACCGGTCACCAAGCTATGACAACTACTCTCCGCCCCGTCGAAACGAGCCTGGTATGGGCGACATGGGCCGAGGTCCTGGTGGGAAGATTAATAATGTTGAGATGTGGCAGACTGCGGCCAAGACTGCCCTGCAAGCTGGTGCGCAGGCTGCGTTTAGATTGAGGAACAACAAAGGTGATTGGGTGGGTGAAAAGGGTATTCAGGTGGGTGCAGCTGCATTAAGTGCGGGTATGAAGGATGTGTTCTCGAAGCCTGGTGGGCCGTCTCTGGGTGGCTTGGGGGGTAATGATAGTTTGAGTGCGTCGATTAGACAGTCGTTATTCCATGAGGCGGCGACCAAGGCCCTTCGGAAGCTTGCGCCTAAGAACTAGATGTCGCGAGAAGGATATATATTGGCTCTAAATGTCAATCGAATGAATTAACGAAATCGCATATCATGAGGAGTATAGTATACCAAGTTAGTTTTTTGTAATTTTTTTTTTCCTCTTTGTATTTCAATATCATATTAATTTACCACATCAAACAATGGGTCTCTGTAAATGCTTGGGTTTATATATCTGATACTGGAATTATACCGCGAGGCTGACAGTCTGTCTGTGTTTCTACTTTGTATGCAGCAGTTGTCATTGATGTGGCACAGGTCGATCTTTGAAGATTATTTGTCTCATGATATCAATATCTGTTCCCAAGTTTGTTTAAGCCGCAATTCCTAATTCTACTTTAATTGTTTTCTATTGCCGGTTTTCCAAGTTCATTTCCTATTAGGTTCCTGGACAAAGAAATCTTGTCTCAGTCTACGGTCAAGTGTGTAACCCTAACACCTGTCCTTTTTATCACCAACACAGCCCATAGACTATCAAACTAAATCCCACAATTCAAAGACGCCATTAAACCAGATTTTTATGTAATAGGTGACAGCTTCTTTCTTCATAGAACTTTATGCTTGCTTTGCCTGCTTGCTATACAAAACCCCGCCCTTTCAAAACGCTTCATGAGGAAAGGCGAGGCCAAGGGAACAGGCGTGGGTTGTTGTTATGGGGGGTTTAGGCGCTGGCTACCTTTTTAGTCTGTGCCATCTTCTTTCAATATTGTGATAAATCCCAAGTGGTGTGGTGATTTTGACCGTTTAAACTTCCTTCGGAGCCTCCTCTCTCCAAGAAAGAAACAAACAAAGCTTCCCTTTTTATCTGCGCAAGTACGTCAGCGCTGTTGTGTCATTTTGGCATTTGGTTGACACACGCCACTTATTTCGACATTTAATCGCACGACGCTTGTGACATATATGCGCATCGCGAACAACGAATTAATCAGCTTCGCCAGTTGTTTAAACCCCCCCTTTCTTTCCACGCCATCCGTATATATACAAAACACTTCGCCCATATTATTTGAAAGTCTGCGTCTTTTTTTTTTTTCGCTATGCAAGGCGACGGGACATATGATCCCGCCTTTCAAGCGGGTAATAACACATTGTGAGTATTCTTGCGCCCACCCGAAAGACCCGCGCATACGATGTCTACCGCTCCCAACATGGCTACTTGGAAAAACCAATCGTTATAAGCGCTGAAACATGCACATTTGATTGAAAATAAACTACTGGCTCTCACAATTATCAATTGGTGGAACTGGTAATGTTCTGAAAAAAAAAAAAAAAAAACTACGGACAATGACGACTAACCAATTCTGCATCTGCGCCACAGGAGCCCCAATATAACCGGCGCCGGAAACGCCTTCAAGACAAATGTTCATCGACAAAAGACTCGGAAATGGGTCGAAGCAAAGGTTGCTAACTACGACGGTGACGATTGGGGCGATGAGGAGGACGACGAAGATGAAGATATAGCCCCGCCGCCTATGCCGTCAAACATAATGCCCACCTTGCCTAGGCTCCACCAACATCAGCAGAAATACCAGCAGCAATTACAACAACAGGAGCAACAACAGCGACAAGATGAATGCGAACAGACAATGGGACAAAGCGAAAGCGACAAGCGCCAGGATACTTCATCGCCACCACTCCCATCGGTCACTGTCATTCCATCGCTGTATACAACAGCAGCGCCCGATCCGTCGTCTGCTTCTGCACCGGCGCCAGTCTCTGCGCAACCCCCAATTCCCACTAGTCGTACAACAAACGTGCTGTCGTTACCCGTTCGAACAGGTACACCAGAAACCAGTAACCGCTCAGTCTCGTCGCCTTTGCTCAGCCAAGAAGTGTTGTCCCATTCACCATCGCACCAACTCCAGGGGATCTCTTCGTTGCCTTCTACCTGGGACAGCCCGTTGACTGGCACTCGCAGTGTTTCTTCTTCACTTTTTGATTCCGCGACACATCAGTCTGCCGAACCATTGCGGACTGGAACCCCATTATCAACTACCATGACCGCTTCTGAATCTACGATACCCGCCTCGTCAACTCTCCCCATAACTTTTTATCCCGTACGAACAACCTCTACGCCCATAGGCTCTTCTCTGGCCCAGTCTTCGGCTTCCATTCCTGCTGGCGGCAATAGAAAGGACAAACGCATCCAAATTCTTGACGATACTACAGAAAAGGATTCTCGTCGTACTTCAACTAGTCCCCAACTGCCTGACGTGGCTCGCATGTCAATGTTTGCCGTGGACTTTGAGTCTTCTTTTGCCAAGGGCTTAGAGGAAGCTCCGCCTATGCCTTCCCTCCCCCCTCTTTCGGTAATGAAGAAGGAGAACTCTGTCTCCGAATTGAATACTCCTTTCAAAGACAAGATGGATACCACAATCGTTTCGTCAGCAACTGCCACACTTCCGGCTCTTTCCATTAGCCGTCAAACTAAACCGGCGCTACCTCCTTTGACCACAAGTCCGACCTTGGCCCCGGCATCGCTTGTTCCACCCCACGATCAATCGACCACCGATTCTCCCAATGAATCTTCTGCTAGTATTCATACGGCATCGCCTGTTAAGGAAAGCGACCGACTGCGAGAAGAAATCATGCAGAGTCTAGGACCCTCCAACAGAAATCTCAACCCCGATGATCATGTCAAGCCAAGTCGACAGAGCACCCGTGAAAGCAACTACCTCCCAAGCCTGTACGATGATTACTGGGCGTCGAATGGGGACGTCCATGAAGACAAGGCTCAGGAGAATCTTAGTGGGCTTGGTCTCGATGCCCAAACCTCGACGATTGCTCCGTTGTCTAGCTCTAAACCAAGAACCGATGATGAAATAGAGCCAGCACACGAGGACAAGATTAGTGTTGAACGTGAGTCTGGCCATACTGAAAACCAACACAAAGACGAGCATAGCGACCAGGAGATTGCTCCAATAAGTGAATCCTCTGGCCCCAAACGTTTCTCGTGGGAAGCAGTTTTGGACTCGCCCACGAACACAGTTGGTGGACTACCGACTGGTCCCCTGTCTTCGACGGCTTCTTCCTCCGGAACGGCTTCGGCACTACAGCCCTCTATGGTTATACATTCGTCATCTCCATCCGGTGACCAATCTCCAGTAAAGTCTCCAATGTCGACTGAAACTCCTCCGCCTAAGACGCAGGCGATTCGGTCTATGTTGGACGTTGGAGAGAGTAGTAGTAGTAGTCCGCCCAAGTCACATTCTGTTGCTGCAGAGTTATCATCAGACGAAGTGGTTCAATCTAGTGGAGCCAGTACCAATCTTCCGGAGGTGGCCACCGTTGACGCTGTGCCTGAATCATCTCACGAAACGTCAGTTCCTGATGTCTCAAGTGCAGTTCCTAGATCGATTTCACCTCCTGCGGCTTCTTCTAATCTCATGACTCCTCCATCTCAAATTACTGGAACATTTGATTCTCGACCAACAACCGCGGCTGCTGCCCTTAGGTCACCCCCATCCCGGGTGATTGAGCCTATTGATTTACGTGAAATGACGCAGAGTTCGTCGTTATCAACTGAGCGTCTCAAGGACATGATTGAAGCTCGTGAATACTACCGCGTATGTGACACTGGCTTAACAACCTGGCTTTCATCCATGGTTGCTGAGTATCCCGAATATAGACTCGAGTCTCGTGTGTTTAGTAAGAGTATTGCGCCTGCTCTTCTGGCCGCACAAGTCGTTACTGCCCCACCCTTGTCAACAGGGCTGGGTCCACGACTCTCCTCGACTTCAACTGTACCGAGCCCTTACCAACCGGCCTTTTTCGATTCTGGCTCTACGGCACCATCACCAAACCCTGTGACTCCCTCATTCCCTGCATCGGGGTCTACTGGGGGGTTCAAGTCCTCGCCCGGTAGTAGTAGTAGTGGATTAGCATCGGCATTTCACATTCCTACTACCACTAGTGATCTTAAACAATCTGGAGTCAAGGGGAAAGACTTCTTGCTGGCAGCTGGAAAGGCTGGCAAGGGTCTGTTGAGTAAAGGAAAACACAAGCTCCGCGGAGAAAAGGTATTTCCGTAACGATTTCTTCTTTTCCTACACCCTACATCGTCATCCATATCCATCCATATCAAATGTCAGCACCTTATATTACTCTCTGCACTGTTTTTGTTTCTTGTTTATTCGGCTCCCATCTTTCCATGTACTCTGTCTAGTGCCAGCTGCTTGGCATCCATTTATTATGCTATATATCTGCTCTTCAGTGTTAGCCTATTTCACAAAGAAATGTCTCAATGTATCTTATAGCATAGAGGAATCTTTGGCATGGTTTCCTTAATGATTGTGTTTTGTGTCACTTTGCTGAGTGGTAGTATCCGTTTCTTTTTGATATATAGTAGTACTAAAGGTGATAGCTGTAGAAGGACAATGCACAAGTGACATCTGTAGCCTTTGGGAAGGAAATCTAC
Source organism: Bretziella fagacearum (assembly GCA_002018255.1). NCBI lineage: Eukaryota > Fungi > Ascomycota > Sordariomycetes > Microascales > Ceratocystidaceae > Bretziella > Bretziella fagacearum. The sequence goes on from MKGJ01000664.1 coordinate 5,677, forward strand.
AGAAATATAGACTGATAACTCGTATACTCATGTGGCTTGCTGTCAAAAGTACCACTGTTGAGACATCCGGGGATAGAGTGAAAGAGGATGCTTAATATCTGTCATGTTTCTGCTGTTGAAATCCACGTGCTATAGGTATAACTATGCAATTCTGATCTGCCTTATGTGGGGATGATAGCTTATATAACAACAAGCAAAAGCATCCCTTTATCCAACATACATCACTTATCCTACATTCCACCAGTTTGCATAATTTGTTCGGGGGTTTTTTATTATTATAAATATTTTTATCTTATTCAATCCTCTGACGTCATTTTGTCTTGAAAAAAAAAAAAAAAAAAAAAAGAAATTCATCGTTTAGCCGTAGAGTAGGATTCTTACTAACTCGATCTAAATCGGTATCCAGGAACCCGACAGCCTGGAGTTTAACTCCACTTTAGTACCCGATCCCCGGTTAACACGGGTCACTGCCGCCACTGCCGCCACGAATGCACAAATATCTCCTGAACCAACAGGGCTCTCCCGGCTCAAAGGCCCTTTCCATTCGGTTGGTGTGCGGAATCCTCCGTTTTGGGCTATTGTTACGGATGAGACTTTGGACGAAGCGAGTAATCTACATCCTTCAGGAGTCGTCACAGGGACTCCAGAGCTGCTTCTAGAACCCTGCGGTAGTGGTGGTCGTGGACGCGGTTGCGGCCGATCGACGTCAGAGGCAGAATTGAATATTCTTGGGTACCGGCCCCACACTAGCCAGGATATTACCAGGAGTGCTGAAAAGGGGCCGGTTGTGAATACGAATGATGGTACTGCCCGAGCTTCGCGTGCCAACGTGGATGTGAGCGGGAGTGCCATTGCTATTGCTCATGTTCATTCTACTGAGAGAATCACCATTGCCCTTGAAATCGCCCCTGTATCGCACCAATCAGGCGATATAGCAACAACCTCTCAAACGACATCATCGAATCCATCCGATATAACCATCACACCATCATCCTCGCCATCTACTACTTCACATCCATCACTACCCCATCATTTCTCATCTTTGCGGCCGCCAAGATCGACATCAATTGTTCCGCATGTGCCTCTGGTCATGAGTCGCAACCAGTCGCATGCACTATCAAATCGGCCATCGCCTTCTACATCACCGTTTCTCGGCCACACCCGCCCAGAGGGTTGGATCGAAGTCTCTTCACAGGTCGATTTGCCTGATGTGAGGCATGGTGTGCGTAATGATTCTCCCGCAGTGTCACCTATATCAGTGAACGAACGAAACCTCGATTTTACAGCTACTCCAATAGTCATCGCCCCGTCATCAGACCCCACTTCTGCCTCTACTACACCTACTACCTCCCGTACAGAGAAGACTTCTTTGGCGGAGTATCCGGCCAGTAGTCAGTCATTAATCTTGGATTCCACCACCACTATATCTGAGACTATCACCTATATCCAGTTGGATCATGACCCAGACCTACGTCAAGATAACCCAGAAGATCATGACTTGAATAACAAAGACGACCGACTGTCAACTTCGTCACCGATTCCCGACTATGATGTGTCTAGCGTTGACTGCGAAACCAGGGCCACCTGCATAACCCAACAGACGTATATACTACCGACTGCGTTAGCCAAGAACGAAATTGAACAGGAAGAGAACCAGGAGAAACATGTCGACCAACACCAAGACATGGGCTCTCATCAGGTTGGGGGGAATAAAGGAAAAGCAGCGTCAACGACAACGCCCACCTCCTATGAGGAGACGTCCATGAATAGGTCATGGGATGAGCACGCCTCATCCAATCAAGCTTTTGCCAATGTCAATATTTCTAGAGAATCCTCCTTCAGAAAGCAATGTCAAAGTCTGTCCATGACTATTGCGTCACCAGGTTCGGATCGCCCCAGGGGCCGTCGACCCAGCGCTCATATTTCTATTCGTACCGACCTTGCATCCCCTACTGCTTTCAACGGTCCCTTGCCTCTTAGCAGCGCTGGCTCTTCTGAGGCTCTAGTCTTTCAATCCGGTAGTCTTATGCCCTCTGCTCTAATGAACAATCCGGCTGTACCCGTGTCCCCTCGAGTGCAAGAGTTTCTACGCCAAGCTGGTGAAGGTTGGCAGGCTCAAGAGTCACAACTTGCAGAACCTTTGGCTCAAAGTCGGAATAGGTCACTGAGTCCTGCTCGCCTAATGCCTGATGACGTCACTAGCTTTGAAAAAGAAATCGGCGAACATGTCTACCGACCACCCACCAGCTCCAGTTCCAGTTCCAGCTCTGGGATGTCAGATATGGAACTGTATCAAAAGGCAGAGGAGGCAGGTGTTGAAACTTCGCCAGCAGCAGCAGAACCCGATCAAGATGACGCTCCTACTTCTATGCCAGCTGTGATCGACCCTCCACCACCACAACCTCAGCTTCCAGTACAACCACCAGTTCCGGAACCCAGCGATCAAAGACGTTTGCCCCGCATGGCATCAGTTCCACTAGAAGCCTACAGAACCAGCCTAATTATAAGTTCAACTACTACACATAGTTCCAATCAACCTCAAGAAAGGCTAGCACGTTCTTCTATTCTTCCAGGACTCGGTATCAATCTTCCCAGAAGGGACAGTCAACACGAGGCATTCTCTGATGAGCCGCGTCAAGTCAAAAGACAGTCTAGCTTCTTCGGTCTCCGTCACTCTAGCTCTGGCCCGCTTGTTTCCCCGAGTTCTTCCCAGCAGAACTTTGGCATCAGCTCTCGCGCTTCAATGCTGGCAACCACCAACACCCAGCGTCCTCTTTCTGTGAATTCACGATATGGATATTCTATGAGCGGGCTACGATCGGCAACGTCACCACTAGGCATTGATGTTATGAATTCAGACAGCATCCCATCTCCCGCTAATAAACATCGATTCTCTGGTCTGGTCAACCTGTTCAGACGATCCGTGACTGATTCACGACAAAAAACGGAAACTAGAGGCGGAACTCTCAGAAAAGCCTCAATGTCCTTGGCCGATCTCCCTATTCCATCCTTTACTCGGAATTCATCCCATATTATCAGCCGGCCCATGTCACAAGGACCACCTCCCACCGCACCTTGGGAGATTGAAGAAAGAGGCAGAAGAACTTCGTTTCTTTCTCGGTTTGGGTCCCGCCCTAGTTCTCATTCTCGTCCGTCTTCGCGAACTCGGGATTCTCAGATTTATGCCGGAAGTACTCCTAATCGCAGTCGACACAATTCGCCATATCGACCTGTTTATGGCGAGAGGCCTACATCCGAAGCTCAAAACTCACAGTCTTCTCTCTCGTTCCTTGGTCGTGTTCCGGGGGCCTCTCGCAGCCAAACAACACTGCCGACATCACCAGGATTCCCTCCCCAAACGATACCTCGCCCCGGAACCACTGAGTGGGACAGTGCATTCCGACATTCTGCACATAGTCTTGTCTCTGCAACTTCGCCGCGTTCGTCTCTAGGGGCTCGGTCATCTCAAGTTCTTGGACAGGATTTCATTTCTGGACATGCACGTACTCCAAGTAATGTTTCTGAGAGATTTGTTATGACAGATGTCCACCGCTTATCAGATGGTAGTTCACATATAACTCCTGGTTACACAGGACCCGGAATACCATCCCCATTTTCAGAGCCACCTTCCATGCCTATATCAGGTCCTAATAATGGTTTCCCCATGCCTCAGTTTGCATTTCCAAACCAGACTGGCTTCCAATTGCCGGGATTCCCTCCAGGACATCAATTGCCATCTTCACATACTCATGCTCTTCCACCGGAATCCCAGAATGTGACTCTTGCCACATGGTTGAGTAACAACCGACAAACGCCTTTCGCTCATCCAGTCAAATCTAGTGATGCACCACCACCACCACCACCGTCTGGACATAGTGGGAGGGGCATCTTCAGTGGATTCAAACGCAAGTCGAAGAACCACACCCCCGACTTGGCTCCGGCAGCTCCAACGGCATCCAAATCCAAATTCAAGGCTTTCTCTTTGACTTCTCGTCATCGTCATTCCCAGGTTCCACAAAACTATCCCCATCATCCAGTTCCACCTGTGGGGCAGAATCTCAATCAAACTCATCCTCATCCTCAACCAAGTCTTGTTCATTACAATGCTATGTCGATTTCCAATAATTATGAACATGGCAACTCACAGTTCTATACTGATGCTGGAAACCATCCAAGACAATATGTTCCATATACTCGACCCATTCGAGATGGACCCGAACATTACCCCGAGTTTAATCATGTCCCAGTTGCATCAGGTTATACGACAATGCACTCGGGTCAATTAATGACCGCATCATCTCCAGGCTTGAGTACGCGTTCAATACAGCAGTCAGAGACTCCATCACCACATCTTCATTATGGCAACAGTCCATTTCCTTCACCTAATCCAGGTTTAACAAATCAAGCTTCAATCCCAACTTCAATACTCCGTAGTTATAATTCAACTGGAACTCCTGCTATACCTGGTTCAGATTTCAGGCATTATAATCACCACATTCAGTCACACCAATTACGTCCCTATTATATGGATAGACCTGGAGTTGAGCTGATAAATCAGTCATCATCGCCACTATCAGGGGCTCCTCTAGCTGACCAAATCGATACTTATAAATCTCGATCTAGTGAAGAACAACCTAAGATGTCTGCAACGTCATACCCTGGTCAAGAATGGGTACCAGATTTCAATGGAGAGGACTCAGAGTAGAAATAATGTATAAATAAAAGAACTAAGAGAAATGTCTCTAATATTTAATGGTACTTTTCTATACATTTTTTTCATAACCAGGTTCATGAAGAGTAAGACTAATATAAAGTTATTACTGGTTACTATTATATAAGAGTATAATTTGAAAAAAAATAAGTTTATTTAAAGAGTAGGTTCTTATATAGCTTCAGCTATGAAAGACCTACTAACTAGTTCCTAATTATATAGTTATAATAGCTAACTAAACTATATATGCCAAATTCCTCTAGCAAGGGAGCGGTCAAATTTAGGAACCACAAATAGAATCTTCAGACATGCCAAGAACAAATCACACAGAATATGAATACAAGAATAGCTTTTTGATAAAGTTTTCAAGCATTGATATTAACCCTACATGCAACTGTTAGGGTTGGATGACATAAAAAAACTGGTGCCATTTGTTGGAATGGAACCAATAACCTTTCTTTTCAGAATCAATAATCTCATCCAGCTTTAGCTATAGAGATCCTAGATACTTTCTTTACGTTGTAAAAAAAGGAAGGTAATACCTTTTCCTATAATTAGCCGGTAGAAGGTAGATAAAAGATATATTTTTCCTTTTAGTGGTGTCTAAATTGTAATACTAGAAGAGCCACCCCTAAGTCTCCTATAGTGTAATCTAAGGTATCCTATTTTGTCAGTAGTAGG
>MKGJ01000666.1:0-10880 GCA_002018255.1 Bretziella fagacearum
AGCTCAGCTGGGAGCCAAGGTTGAAGGTCCCGGTAGTGTTGAAAAATCGCTCGCTCGCATTTATTTTTTACTTTTTATCTTTTATTTTCTATTTTTTTCTCGACGAACCTTGGCTCCCAGCTGAGCTTTTATGCACGCAGCCTTGCATAGACCCCGGTTTTGAGAACGGTGTGGCCTTTCATAAGGCGTGTCATGTCATTTATGTCCTGGCAGACGGCAGTCCAAACAACAAAGGGATCATCGAGCACAGGGATTGAATTATTTCTTTTTGTGGCCGCAGATGTGGCATAGCTTTGTTTTCTGGGGTGGCAAGCAAACGACCTACCGTTGTATTTCTGTGAGGTCTGTTTCGCGGGTAAGATGGCGGGATGGAAGATCTGGAATATCGTTTGTGCACGGGTCCCCCTTCTTTTGTGCAGAAAAATGAGTGCTGGTTGCAAGGGCTTATAGAGGGGCGGGAAGGTCGAGAAGATACAAAAGGTTGAGGGATAGAGAAGGTTCTGTATACATTTGTGTGCATATTGCTCTCGTGGTGTGCTGGGTATGTAGAAAATCGTTTTATGTTGATTGATATGGTTAGCTATGTCGACATGATGTGGATAGGCGCTTTCGATGGCTCACAGATGGAACAAGATGAAAATGAATGGCTTTGAAAATGTGGAAGACAAGAAGAGTATTTCAATTGATTTTTTCTTGAAGACTGTCGCCACTGGCTCCACTTATTTTATGCAATAAACAGGTACATCATTTAATGTAGGTAAGTACAATTTATTGTCGTGTGGCGTGTGCTCTCCAATATTTATTCCACTTTTATGCATACAATGCTGCATTAGTCAGGTACAGAAATGCAAGCTTGAATTGGAAAGTGCAACGCTATAATGGCCCCACGGTACCCTCCGCTTGGGACACTAGAGCATATAAAAAAGGGACGAGTTGTCAAAAAGAACTACAGCGTATAACTGTTTTGGGGGTAGAATTGAGTTGAAGGGAAATGAGATGACGACCTCGTGATAACTGTTGGGTGAGTTGTTGAAGAACAGCTGCTATTTGCGGTATAAAATTTATCAATCAACCGTTTTATCACTGGATCTGTATAGTCAATCTACCAAATTAGAAGGTACGGTATACCTTCCAATTCTGTAAAACTAAAGCCCTCCTCGCACAAAATTGATTTCGTAGAAATTTTTTGTTTAGTAAAAGCCCCTCCAAAAATGCCTCATTCTTGCTTCTAGCCTACATACTTCTTTCTCCTCTTCTTTTGTCTCTTTTATTGGTGGACTCATATGGTTTCACGATTGAAATATTTCCTTCCACCATCATTTATCTTCGTGTGACGTCCACAAGCTGGTCTGAATACACCAACACAGGATTTCGGTCGTGCCAGTTCACAGCCACAACTCTCCCATCGACCCAACAATCATTGTGTATCTATCCCTCGACAAGTTCAACTCTTGGTCCGTTGCCCTGCGGGCTTTTTTTTCTTTTTTTCCCCCAAGACATTCCAGATGTCGATAGGGCACATGCCGACCACCATAAACAACCCAGATATCAACATTAACAATCCTTTTTTGCGCGGTTCAGACGCAGGTTGCTCTGACAATCGACAGGCTATCAAGCCAACCCCATCATCACCAGATTATTGTAATACTTGAACATCACCACCTAATGTGAATCTCGATTCTTCCCATGATCTCACAATCCCGCCGTCTCTGCATCATAAGCGAACACCTACATGGCATTGCATCGCCTCTTGCAGCTTCTTCATGCTTGCTAATAACATGACTACATCGATTGACAGGAGCCCCCCTTCCAGATCCAGAGAGACCCTGTCGTTTATATCCCGACGCAAGATAGCCTGTCCGCTTCGCATTTAGTTGCTGTTCATATCTCGCTCTCCCGTCATTACGATTTGCCAGTTTCTACTGCTTGCTGTACCGTATTTTCGGACATATAGAACCAAGAGGAAGCGGAACCCGGACCGCTCTCGTCCGTACCATACGTTGCTCGGTTATTTTCTTGCCCTGCTCTTGACTTGGCTTGACTTGACTACAGAAACTTGTTACTTGTTGACTCAACCTGGCCTTCGCTTATCTGTGTTCCTGAAAATATAGACACGCGCTGAAGGAGTTAGGTCATAGTAAGTCTGCCATGTTTGCACGCCAATATAAGGGGAAGTTGTCATTGACTTGCCCTTCTTCAATTCAAATAAAAACATAGATCCAATTACGTTAATCTTCATCCCCCTCAAACTCGGACTTCGTCATCCTACATAAAACTCACCGACCGTCTTGTTTATACGCCATATGCACTCATATTATCCAAAGATACCCTCAGACAAGGTGGTCAACGCTCCCCTATAGTTCTACCATTTGTTGTTTGCTTTTATTCTTGTCTCTTGGTGAACACCCCCTAGCCAGTGATGAGAACCCAGTTAGAAAGACGTGTACACCCCCCCCCCCGTCTCTGATATCCTCTCTGATATCCTTGTCTCGTCTCTCCGCCCTCTTCCGAACAAGCATCCCTGGCTATATTCGAATTTGAATTTGGAGGAGGTCACTTTTGTTACCCTCACCTTTGCCATTCTCGTCTTGTTTTATGACTCTGGCGCAGTCCTTATTCGAAAGAAATCCCGTTTCTTGTCTTATGCTGTGCTCATCTTGAATAACTCCTGACGTGCCGCAAGCTTAGGATCAGATCCGCTGAGCTTTCCCTTTTCTTCCTCTCGCTTCCTCTTCCTACGGGGACCTGTCCCAGCTTCTCTTCTCTTCTTGTCTAACAAAATCGTCCTCTAATATTCTTACCGCAGATTCAACGTCCGTTTAAATAGTCGTTGGTTATATCTTATTGATACAGGAACCCGGACTTCTCCCAAAACCTACTTACATCTAACGACGGCACATTGCATATATCCAATTCATCTTTATATTGCGCCAAAGAAAGAAAGACTTGAGGCCTGGAGTTCTTCATCCACAGACGACGACGAATACCACCCGCTTTATTTGCGATTCAGATCTTGTCGATATTTCTTCCGAATTCTTTGCCTTTCACTTTTCGGATCTACGCGACACTCATTTTTCAAGTGACGGGTAGTTTTTTTTTTTTTTTTTCATTCTCATTCTCTTCCGCCGACGCATTTCGCGTGTTTTTGCTTTTTTCCATCCCTAGCATTGATTCAGCGCTCAGTTCACAGCCAGTTTGAGGCGTCTGCGTAATCACTGTCGCGCACTAAACGTGCTACATACAGGAAACTGAATCGGGGTTTCCTTCTTACCTCTCAACCTTACATCTTACACCCCCCACACATCCATATTCCATATATAACATGGATTCTTCACCATCATACGCGAGCCTGGAGCGCCAGCGCAATACTTCTCAGTACTCACGGTCTGCGACCGTTCACCCTCTTGCTCGTCTTCCTACACCCCAGTCTAGTAACGCCAGTACCCATTCTATGGGATCGCCCCAACTATCATCCGCCCACATTGCCTACAGATTATCAAGCACCAGTAGTAGTTCTAAACCTGTGCTGGTTAACAGTCCTAGACCGTCACCACAACCAAGAGAGGGCAGCGTCGAGCTGCGCCCTAGCGCAATGTCTACCTACTTGCAAGAAAAACTTGAAAAAGAGAGAAAAGATGGCGAGCTTAGTGCCCGAAGAACACCCGACCTTGGTAATCACCTCGATGTTCGGATTCCTGGTTCCCCTGCGAGAATATCAACTCCCGGTCGTGACCGGGGCACTCCCGTACCATCTATCGATGGTGAATCTGGGAAGAAGGGTCTGGGTATGGGTGTGAAGGAGATGGAAATGGTAAGTTTACTAAATCAGTCTTTAGATTTCATCGGGGTTGTTTAACTAACTTGACAATTCTCAGACCGTTACTACTCTACACAAGCAAAATTTCGATTTGAAACTTGAGCTTTACCATCGCCGTGAACGCCAACAAGCTCTTGAGTCTCGTTTGGAGACTGTTGAGGGCGAGAAGCGTCAAATGGAGGAGATGAATGATAGGCTCATCGAGGAACTCGAGAAGCGTGACAAGGCTGTGGAAGAAGCTGTCGCTATGATTGTCATGCTTGAATCACAAGTCGAGAACCTTGTCAAGGAGCGGGATACGATCCGCAAGGCCGAGTCTCGGATCTACGAGCATCAGAGACGGACTAGCGAAGATCAGGACCTGCCTAACCGCCGCACTCGTACGTCCCGGCAGCGTATGCCTTCTGTTTTGGGTATGAATAGTGGTATGAACGGCATGACTGAGCACAACAATATGCGTATGCCACAAGAACGTTCTCTTAACCGTATGCCTTCTTTCATGTCTGACCTCAGCGAATCAACCGAGAACCTTCGTAGTGTTTACCTCAGTTGTGCAAAGGTCGGTAGCATCATGAACTTGCCCAGGCTGAATGAGGCTTTGACTGAGGTTGAGGCTCTGGAGAATAACATCAACGTCCCGGAAAACCTTCGGAGTTCTAGTCTCAGTATGCTCAGTGAGAGCTCTTTTGCGAGCGTCTACGGCACTGAAAAGGAAGATGACCACATTCAACCATTGTCCCCCCGGACTCAACATCCTATCAACAACTATGTGCCACCACCGGAAACAAACATGACTCCTCGCTCTCGAGGTAAGAACTCTCGTGAGCGGTTATCCATGGGAACTCCCACTCGCGGTAGCCGCAACATCCATCCTCAACACAAACAGATTTCCAGTGTCCACTCAATATCTGGCATGATGCTTGACCAAAGCTCTCCTCTCCAGCGTATTGAACACACTTATGGCCAGCGAGGGGTATCTGGCTGCTCGAGTGTGGACTCATCCGGTAGTACACATGTGCCTCGCCTTAGTAAGAACCTGGCGCCGCAGCGGATGCGCGATGTTAAGAGAGAGTCGCCATTTCTTCGCAAGGTCATTACAGATTCGTCTCGTGTTCTGCACGACCCTGGAATGCCGCCTACTCCTGATACGATCTCGACGGCAACATTGCGGCGTTACCAGAACGAAAGCGATGTCATGGACCGGACCAATGCATTGATCTCAGCCTCCACTTGTCTCGATACCGACGAGGAGATGCGGTACATGAAGCATGTTGGCTCAAATGGATCCATTGGTGGAGTCCCTGTTGAGCTCCTGCGGCCTGATGATGTTTCCTCTTCTTCCAAGAGGTTTCCTCAACCGCCAGCTATTATTGGCATGTTCCCTCGCAGTAGAGAGGTTTCAGGGAGCTACTTTGACGCTCGTCCTGCTCCCTCTACCCGTCCTCACTCGGCCGGCGAAAGTACCGTCGCCCGCTACCCTAACAAGGCCGCCTACGAATCTGATGCTTCCGATGATGATGATGATGATGACGACACACAATCACTCGCCTCAAGCCTCGACATTTGGATCCGTGAGGGCGGTAAAGCGCCTCGTACCCTTGGTGGTCGCGATTCGCCTGACCTGTTCTCCTTCCCAGCTCGTCCTCATGGCCCTAGTGGCTGGGCCCCTAAGGTTACTTTCAGCACTGATATGGAACTTCCTACTTCACCTACTATTTATGGTACTTCTCCTGACGGCCCGCCTCCTCCCCCGCCCAACAGACATTCTAGCCTGAACGCTTCAACTGGTCCCCCCTCGCGCCCTGCAACGACAATCCTCCAGTCCTTGGAGAAGCAGCGCTCTAAGAAACGCCGCGACGAGGTCTCACGGCCATCATCACAACCTGGTATTGCGAGCTTCATTAAGCATGGTGGTTCGGGTACTAAGAATAGCCCGTACCCACCGCCTGCCCAGCCGCAACGGGGCCGTGGAATCAACGGCTTTTGGCGCCGGTCGATTGGCAGCTCAGGGCTGTCGTTGACCCATGGGGACAAGTTGACAAACAATGGTAGCAAGGAGAGTGTTCATGGTGAGGGCGGTGTAAGCATCAGCGCTCGGGATAACGATGTCCAGATTCAGCAATCACAGCTTACCCGCCGGGAGAGTCAGACTTATGGGACTGCGGCCTGGCATAGGCGCAACAGCCTCATGAACGAAGATGAGGGTACTCGCGCCACCCCACCGCCTATTGCGCGGAATCGCGCGTTGAGTATTGATCCGTCGGCGGCTCTGCTGGAGTCTGAGGGTGGTGTTTCGGCAGGTTTGGCACCGGCTAACATGCCGACTACGCCCAAGACGCCCGTTACCGCGGTTCATGGAAGCTTTCCTCCGAGAGTGGGTCATGGGCATTCGGCCTCAGTTTCTATTGGGCAGACGACGCCGAGTACTCCGGGGGGTTCGAAGAAGGGGTGGCTGTCGAGATTTGGACGGAGTAACAGTTTGACGAAGAAGGAGAAAGGGGGGNGGGGGGGGGGGACAAGGCGGAGAATTAAAGGATGGAAAGGAAAGATTCGAACTTGCATTTTTATTGACTGGACTTTCTTGGAGGCACGGGTTGTGCCATTTGATTTTTTGGATTGGATTGGATTGGATATCTTGCTGTACCAGGCCGTTTTGTTTGGGATGGTTGGTGTTTTTGTTTTTCTTTTTTTTTTCTTTTTGTGTCTGTGTTTTATGGAATTTTCAAAATTGGAGTTTGGGCTATTTTATATAAATATAAATATATATATATATATATATATATATATTTGTAGAGATTGCGAGTCTTCTCTTGGAGATTTCGTCGATATTAGTTTTTTTTGGTTAGCTGATGGCAAGAATTTGAGTCTTGCTTGAAAGAATACAAGTATCTTTTGGATATATAATTTTTGTTTCTGCTTGATATATAGTGTGATGCTATTGGGGTTCTAGTGTCTTGTCCTAGGCATTCGGGTTGAAAACGATATTATAAATGTTGATAGTTATAAATATAGAGATATTCTTGACCCTTTGTAAGAGATGAAAAGTAGGCAACAAATAGTTACAAAGAGACCTGATGATATCCTATCTCTTACATTGGTATATGACACCTCTCACTGGAGTGTTGTTGCTAGAGTGAACAATATAGACAATATGATCAACTGCTATGGGCCTATGTTGAAGGACTGGCGTTTGGTTACTCGACAAGATATCGATGATATGGGGATTCTGGGTTCAAACACAGGTACAAGGTTAGACTTTTCTATGATAACAGCCGTGATTGCTAGTTCTGTGTACACCTAGGTAACCTGAGTATAAAAGTCAGACTATAGCTATGGACTATCAATTTGTACCAGAATGAGTACTGTAGGTGTTGATACTTGAACTGTCAGTCACTAGTATATGACGACCAGTTGGTGGCAACTCCTCAACTGGCCCCAGTCACATAACCATAGTCCATGATGAAGTACATGGTTACGTGTACAGATGCTGGACAACAAAGTACGTCCTCGTCTATGAATCCTACAAAAGATAAAAGTAAAAGTCATAGTTCTGAGCCGGTGATGTACCAAGCCAGATGAGCTGCTTAGCGAATAAAAGTCACCGAGACTCGAGTGCCAAAAGTTGGACATTGGTAGAAGTCACATTGATGATGACATCATCACCCATACTAGACGATATATGGACAGAATAATGATGGCGACCAATCAGATAACAATAATCAAAATGCTATAGAGAAAGCTCCTGCTCCGGCTAGGCCCATTACTGTTACGGTTCAACCAGAGGTTCACGTAGGAGGAGAAAAAGCAACAGACGATAAATGATGTAGATTGTGACAGTTTGGGGGACGGTTATAGGTAAGTATTCATCATCACTGTCAGATTAGGACCTTGTCAGATTCGCCAAAAAAAAAAAACAAAAAAAACAAACTGGAGTGACTCGAGATTGAACCGGTGACCTTTGGATATTCCGAAGAACTGTTACTGATGTTTGCGACCTCAGACTAGCGCGCTCCTAACTGCGCCACCAACCCGAGGTTGTTTTGTTGTTGTTGTTGTATTATTTATTCTCTTCTTAACAATCTGCGGTCGGATTTTCGAGTCCAGACTCCCCGATTTCAACCCTGAGAAGACTGCTTTTTCTGACGCCTGTTTTATGCCTGTCGGAGGGGGCCATTCCGGCCTCCGGGCCCGGTCACCGGTGGTGCCATAGGGCCTTTCTGACTGGGCGGACCCCTGACAGGGGAACCCACTAACTAGTTCCTCGTAGCTAACTAAACTATAGTTGCCACATTCCCCTAGTAAGGGGGCAGTCAAATCCAGGAACTACAAATCTGATCTCCAGATCACAGAATATGAATACAAGAATAGCTTTTGGTAAAGTTTTCAAGCATTGAAACAAACCCTAAGTGCCCCGATTAGGGTTGGTCGGCATTAGAAATAATGGTGCAATTTGTTGGAATCGAACCAACGACCTTTGATAGCTAATCAAATGGCCTTGCCAGACGCAGTTACCAATTGCGCCAAATGGCCCCGAGGTTGCTGAAAAAGCGGACAATATATTCGAATTCTTGAGTTTGGTGTCCAAGATGACGCATCACAATTGAACTCTCTTTTGACCTACTTGGACTACCAACAAACAGATTGGCATTAAGCATCATGTTGAGTATCTAACCCTTTGCCCCACAAATGCAATGCTTGAGATGGATTCAATTCGATCGTTTTCATTGGTCCTATTTGAAGAAATACACTGGTTTGCAGGTCGCCCTTATAATGTCTTTTGCGATCCTTCCCAAACAACAAGTTGCTAGTCACGATGCCAGAGTGGTTAATGGGTGAGACTTGAATACTTCATTCAAGCCATCTCATGGCTTCGGCCGCGTAGGTTCGAACCCTACTCGTGACGTGTATTCTTTTTTGCATGTTTTTCTTGTACAGATTTATGGGACTTTTTTGCGCAAGTTCAACTTTTTTTCTTTTTTTTTTCTTTTTTTCTCTTTTTTGAGTTGTCATATTATTGTTGTTGCATATTTTGTGCTCAAAAGTGTGGACATGAACATTGGTAGGGTTGTATTAGGGTCTTATGTTACACGGGTTATAATGGCTGTGAACCGTCCATGTCACTAGACTTTCAGTCCCTCAAACTGCTTACATTTTCTTGTGATGACACATAATTCAATAGATTATAGAGGATCTTATGATGTCGGTGGCCATGTGCCTTCATTGCTTCCAAGGCATGAGATCATGTCTAGAGGAAGTGATGACTATAGGTGAACTTGTACTCAATATCCTATGGGGTATACCTTGATAATTTGGTTATCTCCAAATAACCCTCTTACATTACATGTTAACCATCATGATGATATTCCAAGCTTTCTATATATATTTATCCTTCGGTCTAACGACACGATAGGATTGCATGGCTTCTCACTGGATACCACAGTCATACTCTTATCATGACTCTTAACTGCCCCGGCATATCCACTATCCTAAAGGACAAACACTGCGTCTCCATCTCCAACTTGTTACGTTTCCTGACTGTTTGGCATTCAATTTCATCTTGACAAAGACTATCCGACATCCTCCCTATCTATTAACCCTTTATACAACAGACCCTAAATATCACAATCTTCCCAGCGTCCTTTTATCATCTTTATTCCTCTCGGTCCTCGCGCTTAACCCTCACCTTTAATCCTTCCACGATTACCCTGTTCAACAATACCGGGTCTCAGACCTCTAGGCTAGAAGATCGGCCTACTTTAGAAGCGAAGGCGCGAGATGATTGGGTGTGAGGTGATTTACATCAAGTTGGTGCCGTAAGGACTAGTCGATAGCGTAGGATGACCCCGTTTAATTGTCAATCGAGGCAATGTTGTCATCGCCCATGTCATGTCGTAGGGCTAAAGAATACCGAGTGATGGATAGACATGGTATGTTTTCCCGGGTGGATGGAAAATGCGGCTGGGGTCAAAGCAGTAAAAAAGGTGGAGGGTTGGCTGATTTCGGGACCGAGTGATGGATTTTCAACCCGTCGTTCCTAGGGGGGGGGTATCCTTTAATAAAGAGTGCTTATTGGGTGGAATGCGACGGTTGAGGTATGGGAGTTGGAGACATTTGTTGCGAGTTATGAGGATTTAACCGCTGGGAGTTTTGGTATTGTTGTGGTGTTTAGGAGTATACGTTTATCCGGACAGGACCATCTTTAACCTTTTTTGAAGCCCAGAAGCCCTGTAGAAAGTCATCAAAGGTGTGACGTTACCCCCGCGGAAATTTCTTTTTGACGATCATAGTGGGCCATGTCATTAGTTGATTCTTGGCATTGATATAGGGAGAGCATGTAGGTACCTAGGTAGGTATCTCGATTACTTGAACACGTCCTACTACCGGACGTGTGTCTAGGATGGTATGCTTGGCCCGAGTCGGAGAACGACCTCTTGGCAAATTGAGGTTCGGATGTGGCTTGTAATTTAGACTAGTTCTGGGCTCAAGTGGAGTATGTCATTCCCCGTATATTTGACAGGAGCCTGGAACCACAGACTGCCCTAAGCCCAGGGTACATTTCAACTTCCTCTGCTTATACAAGAGCACGACGTCCTTGTAACAAACATGTAGCCCCAGAAAAGAAGGACATTGGTAGCATGGCCTCTTGTGTGTTGAAGAGAGGAAATGGGGAGCCAGTGCCGGACAAGGTATCTATAGAGAACTTTTACTATCTAAAAGGCTATCGATTCTTCATCACATATGATGAATGTTATTTTTTGTCATGAACAAGAGCAGAAACAAGGGGATATGGGAAGGAGGATGAGCATCAGGACCTTGAGGGGCTTTCTAGCCTTATAGAAGGGTGTGCTTGATGACAACTAAGTACGTACGGGTTAGGGCGGAGGGTACATGGACAGGGAAATTGGATATTGTCAAGAGAACTTTGCGGACGAACGAACGCTTGCCTGGGAAAGATGGACTTGACATTGCTCCTCCTACTCCTACTCCTCCTCGTCTTCCTCCCCCCAAAACTAAGGGGGGGGGGGGGAAAGTTTGGTGTATCCAGCCTTATCAGGGGTGGGGG
>MKGJ01000667.1:0-10859 GCA_002018255.1 Bretziella fagacearum
TTTCTATTTTTTTTTGGGGGGGGGGGCATATCACGATACCAAGACTCGATAGATCATCACGCCAGATTCACAATAACAAACCAAACGCAAAAACTCAAGCTCCAAACAAAACAACGACGAGACTCATCACAAACTCTCACCACTAAAAAAAAACAACGACAGACTCATCACAAACTATCACCACTACAAACCCTCATCTCAATCACAATGGTTCCGTCTCTCCAGTCCATCACTGCCTAGCTCATTCACTAACCACTTGGCTGCGCCCATCAGAAAGTAAACCAAACCCTCGAACAACGCCGCCGTAACGCCCTCTTCGCCAAAAAGCAACAAGGCCGCATGGGCAAATCCGACCCCGATTCCAAGAACAAACTCCGCGAGAAGCCCAAGCCGACTATTTCGCCCGTATGGATCGGTAGGTGTTCCTTTTCCGTGGGTCCGGGTAGTCTTGAGGGGGGGATATGCTCTCTTTGCCAGAGACCGACGCCATATGGGAAAGACTACCGAGGCAAGAGAAGACTTTTGTGGACAAGTGCTGACATACTGACATGGTTTGCTCTCTAGGTCTCTTGGCTTTTGTGGTTATGGGTGGATTGCTCTTTGAGTTGATTGCCATGTTTACCAGATAAATACCCTTCTCTTCTCTTCTCTTCGATTCTTGACTCGACTCGACTCGACTCGACTCGACTTACCCTTCTCGTACATATATACATTACACCGGGCCACCATAACCCACTTCACCGTTTTTGTTTTTATCCAATCTTTTACTTGCTTGCTTACTTGCATTCCATATATGTACTTGGCTCCATCAATATCAATACCAAGACGTTAAACCATGACTTCCCCATGGATATATATCCCATTTCTCTACAACTCCCGTCCTTGTCACTTGGGCTTACACTCACACTCACGCCCCCAACCCCATCCTCCCCGCTCCCTTCCTCGTAATCCCCGCCTCAAACTGCATCTCCAAATCCGCCGCAATCTTCTTCACCGCCCGAGTCTCCTCCTCCTTGTCAATGCCTGCAACTTCCACTGCAGCCTGCTTGCCGCCGCCGCCGCCGCCGCCGCCAAGGAGACGCATAAACTTGCCTTGTCTCTTGGCGCCGCCGGCAAGAGCGCCGACGTGCCAGTTGGCTTTGGTTTCGGTAGAGATTGGGGTTGGGGCTGGGGCTGGAATTGGAGATGAGGGCTTGGATTTCTTGGGGGTGGAGGTTTCAGTGAAGGAGGCTTTGCGTTTCTTGTCTTTTTTGTCCCTTTTTTCAGTCTTCTCTTTCTGGGCCTTCTCGGTCTGCTCCTTCTTCTCTTTCTTGTCCTTTTTCTCGGACTTTTCAGACTTGTCGGGCTTTTCAGACTTTTCCCTCTTCTCCTTGTCCTTCTCCTTCTCCCCCATCCTCTTCCTCTTCCACTCCGCTCTCTCCTCCGTCTTCCTCACCTTGTCCTTCAAAACCTCCACCTTCCTCTCCATCTTCTCTGCCCTCCTCAACAACTTCATCCGACTTCTCTCCGCCTTCTTCTCCGCCTTCTTCTTCTCCTCCTCTCCCAACTCCCCCTTCAACGCCTGCACCAACGCCTTATCTTTGGCTGATCGGCGTGCCTTCTTTTCGGCTTTGGCTGCTGCGCGGCGAGCGGCTTTAGTGGCGGCGCCACGGGCGGCGGACATTTCGGCGCGGGTGCGTTTTTCTTTGGGCGGTTTAGCGGGGGCGGTTTCGGTAGGCTCAGTTGTGGATTCAGTGGTTTCAGTGGTACGGGCGGCGGCACGTTTGGCACGTTTGGCACGTTCGGCGGCACGGCGGGCCTTGCGTTCTAGAGAACAAAAGGTGTTGGTCAGATCTTGCTCAAATCATCAATCGATAGCAACAACTGGTGTGTTTGTAAGAAATCTTCAACTTACCATCGACGAAGCCGTCGTCGGCCTTCTTGTCGTCAGCCATAACGATGAATGAAAGCGCTAAGAAATTGGCTATCTCAAAAATCAAAAATCAAAAAGTTGTAGGAATGACAAGCAAGGAATGAAAGAGAGAGACAGAAATACAAAAAGAAATTCGCATTTGTTGGGCGGTTGCAATGGCGGAATCTCAATCATGGCTTCTTCGCCTGGCTGATGATGGGCAAAGAAAAAAAAGTTGGGATTCTGCCGGGCGGTGGGAGAGATAGCGATAACGAGTCTTATTAACCCTTACCCTAGCGTTCACAAGACGACGTCCTTGATTCCCAAGTTACGACGGGTACACACTACACTTTTCATTTGTTTACTTTCCAAGTACTAGATATATGTTCTGTTTAATCAAGATTTCTACCCGGGGAATCTGCTAATACGAAGTATACGGAGGTGCGTCTGTCACTGTATCAATACAGATGTTGGAATCTTCCAATCACTACTTTATGCTAATGACTCCATCAACCTGTTTAGAAATCCTTTCAACACACTAGCCCATCCCCCCGGCGTGCATCCCTCTCCAAGTCTGAGACCCCACTCTGGCATATTTGACTCCGGAACCCTTACCGGGGACCATCCCGCCAATCTATACCATGGCATGGCATTGGCTCATGTGTTGATTAGTTAGTCTTTTTCATGCAACGGAGTATGGTGATAATAAGTAGGCGCATTGTTTAAAAATTGTTAGAGATGGACATGGAAATAACAAGGATATAGATGGGATATAATGAACTGCCCTTTTCTTTTTACGTGATTCCAAGATGAAGATGGTGGAAGACATATGTGATACGATACTCCAAGGCGGATTCGCTAACTGGCCATGTCATCCGTCAGGCGAACTCGCATCGATATACGAGATCTTGGTAACCAACTACCTACAGATGCATATATTTGTAGATTATCTCTCAGCTGCCCGGGCATTCGACTAACAACTGTAGATCTAGAACATATCTTCTTCCCCCCCCCCCGCTGCCTGTGTCTGCCCAGCACTGTGCCCTGCCTATCACACAGTCAAAAACTTCCGCTCACCTGTAACTCACTGCCGCTCGTTTCATGGGCATCCATCACATTACGACATAATACATTACATGTAAGGCAAGTCCAACACAGTTTATATAATCTTGTCTATATCTATATGTACACCCTCTTCCCAAGTCTGGTATCCCACTTGTCTATATGGGACTTTTTGAGGCCATTACAGCAGCAGGTGACAGGCCTCATGATGTCTATATGTTAATACCAGGAGTAATAATATTATATAATATTATCACTCCTCCCGTCTCCCCCCTCTCCCTCCCCCCCCCCCCCCCCGATAGAAATAAGCGCGCGGGACTTTGTTGTCTCCAAGTTGAACTAGGGGCGGGGGTTATTATGCTACAAAGTGATGGTTCATAGGGTTAATCCCACGGTTCACAGTTATTGATTGGTAACAGGAGAATGAAATCACTTGATGATGAGAAATAATTATGGATATGACATTGGATTAGCTGGCGGGTGAGATGTATTGTCTTGGGGGGTCTCTGATATCAACGACTAGCGTATATGGCCCACGAGACATTTCTCATCTATTTGATCCATCCATCCAGCCGCTCTTTGGTGGAACCCCGCTTAGTTGCTGTGGTTCTCTGCATTCTGATCTTGCCTGCATCCTCTCAATATCAACTAGAACCCCCCGAGAAAACTCTTGGTGGTGTCATTTTGCATGGAAGCGATGACTACATCCAACAATATGCTAAATGTCAAGAGATTGGCAATTGAAGCTTTGGCCATTGGTGGACTACCAGGGTGCCAGTATGGTTAAAAGTTCCTCATGGTCAAGATCCCCGAATTCACCTGTATGAACCACCATCATTGTATATCCCTGAATAGCTACATTCCCACCTTGACAACTCTCACCACCAACAGGCGTCAACAATATTAACATCACCCTCATCTCCTGTGCCCGCTGCCCACCGCCCGCCCACATACCGGTATCATCCAGCCACCGCCTCTACGAAGATAGGTACTTTAGCCTCGTTAAATGCCACAAACGGGAAGTGGGTGCTGGCAAGTGCAGGGATTAAGTATTCTAGAGTTTTGGGCAATGATATCGGAAACTTGAGGCGTCTAGATTACTCAACAAGAAGGGGGGGGAAGAACAAAAAAAACACAAGGATTGGGATATTTGTTTGTTTGTTGCGCGGCTGTGGCGGTAGGATAGATAGGTATTGGTCTATAGTTACCATCTGGGACCATGTATGTATCCATGGGACGATAAACATAGGTAGAGAGGGCCTTCTCGCTGTCAGATGAATGGAATTGTGGAGGTGGCAAAGATTGAGAATGTCTTCATTTAATACAAGGAAGAGTCGATTTTCAATTTTCAATTGATCGTTTTCTTTTTCTAGAATGTGAGGTCAATTGTGGATCCAATCAATATATTTCGACCTCGACTAGAACCTCGACTAGAACCTCGACTAGACTCGAGTTTCACGTGACGTTCTTTCCAAACCCAGTAATTGTTACACTCTGTGGGTAACTACTTTCCTTGTCCCAAATATAGGTAGGTACAAGAACTGATAGCCATGATGCTCCAATCTTGGCAACAAATCCAGGGAGAATCAAGAATCTTTTCTCTTTCTTCCATTTTCTTCTTTTTTTTTTTTCTTTTCTTCTTCCTCTGAAATCCCACCCAAGCATACAGTGGTTTATAGCTGCCTATCAAGGTCACAACAATAACAAGGTGAGTGGTGTGCAGGGTTGTAGATGTAGGTACGGTGTTTGATGAGCGAACAGGTACCTATGAGGAGGAGGGAAGGGAACTATGGAAGTTTTACGGATAGGTATAGAGTAAATTGAGAAAAATAATGTCTGTGTGGGTATGCGCGCGCGCGCGCGCGCGCGCGGATGTAGCTTGTTCCACGAGATTGGTCTCGTTAGTTATAGCTATAGCATTATTATATTATGAGAGACACCAAGAAGAGTAACCTGGATAGATTGAAGATTTCCAACAGTAAAAGGTTCCGTGTGTAAAGATTCATATATCAATCCACCAAGGAGTTACTTACTCGCAACTATCTGAGACGACACCCTACCTCCCCAGGTACGTCTGCCTGTTCCCTTCCCCGGCTCCATCGGCAGCGATTTTCATGCAACTACAACTGCCGGCTTGAGAATGGGTGGAGTATCGGTGCACTTGACTAAATGGAAGCCTAACGGGGTGCCGTAACGGAGGGGAGGGGNGGGGGGGGTGGTAAAGCTTAAGCTGTTATAATAAACTAGTGCGGGAAGAAAAGAAAAGAAAGAAAAGACCAAATTGAATGGTAGAATAAATTAAATATTATATCAGGTGTACCTATCAAGGCAGTTTGTTTCTTCTTTTATTTTTTATTTTATTTTTTATTTTTTTTAAAAAAATAGTCCGCCTTTGTAGCCTTTACCAAAGAGAGGTTCAATATATTTCTTATTATTTAAATTTCAAAGTCTTGATCAAGTCGTTTTTAGATCTGAGCAAGGATTATTCTCAGAAATGGCATGCCAAGTATATCTGCTCGATATTGATCAAGTATCTGGAGTTTCTATATAATATTCTCGGCCCGCTGTTCTGTTGCTGGCAAAGTGATGGTTGATGATGGAGACCAATATCAAACATCAGATTACCATTCCATTACCCACCAACGTTGACGGCTTGAGCAACTCTCTTGATCATCACATGTACACATTACCCCTTACACTTCTCTGCATCCAACCCACACCATCATCTTTCAAAAATGTCCTCCTCCCGAGATGATTCCTTCCCTCGCAAAGCCTCCTCTGCCTCTTCATCATCATCCACTTCCAAATCCAAACGCCACCTTAAAACCGACGACTGGTCCGAAGTAACAGAACCTGAAGAACGCCGCCGTATCCAAAACCGCATCGCCCAACGCAAGTTCCGTAAGTCTTTTGGTTTCCTCGCTGACAGCTCGAGGTGAAAAGACATGTCTCTCATTGCACTTGCACCGTGTCTCCACACATTCACCAAACTAACACTCTCTCTCCCAAGGTGAGAAAACCCGTGAAAACAAAGAACGCGCTGAACGAGAAGAGCGCAACCGCACTCATGCCGCCAGCAGCTACCGCATCCCCACTCCGGGCGATCTCCCCCTAGAAAACGAAGTCTCCGGCCTCCCATGGGGCGGCATCTCCATGGCCCACGTTGTTTCCCGAGGTCATGATTCTTCGAGGACGCAGAGGAGTGGAGATTCTTATACGGGGGCTGCCGCCATGTCGGGGGCTTCGGCCATGGCGGGCGCTCCCGGGCTGTATATTGGAGGTGGGGGATATCAGGCGGGGGCAGTGACGGAAGGGTACTATGGGGGCATGGAAGGACAGGAGTATGAGTATGAGACGGATAGACGGAACACGCAAGGTGGGCAATGAATCTTTTCTATTCTTTCCTTTTTGTTCACTTCTCGGCGTCTGAATCTCGGCTAACCTCACACAAGATCTTGACGCTTCATTCTCTGCATCAGTCTATCGAGTTGCCTCTGTCTCTTCCTCTTTCTCTTCCTCTTCCTCTTCCTCTTCCTCTTCCTTTTCCTCCTCTTGGATGGCCATGCCACTATTGAATCCCCGCGAAACCAGACCAGTTACAGCCACCAGTAGCTTTGGGGAGTGGTAGTGGCAATGGCAGTATGAGATATAGTGTGTCATCTTCACTATATGAAAAGACTAGGAGATGAACAGAGATGAACAGAGATGAATAAAAAAGGTCTGGTGGTGCTGAATGGTGCCTTTTGTATATAACTCTCAACTCATTTGTTTTGGATACCCACATGTGGCTTTGGGCCTGCTATGGTATATATCACAGCAGCCTTCTTAGACCTCGTCTCGACGGTGACACTTGTCACACTCCTCCGCTTATTTGTTTCTTTATAGACTTTCTAGATATTGTATAAACTTGTTTCTATCTAGCGCTAACGTAGCACGAAACGTCAAGCACCACCATGTTAATATCAACACTCATTCTCAACGTCAACCAACTCGTATTGTACAAAGTGAACTGGCCGCTATCTAGGCATTCCCCCAATACCTACAAGCTGCCTCCTCCTCTTCCTCCTCCTCTCTAACCCTCTTTCCGAGCCTTCCGCTCCGCAATCCGTCTCTTGAACCGAATCTCCACCTTCCTCCGCTCACCACCATCCACCTTTTGTCCCCTTCTAAACTCCCACATCCGATCCACAACATTCACCACCGCCGTCGCTCTCCCTGCTGGCAAAGCATACGGCCCACTGATAGTCGCCGCACCCCGGACTCGATACCCCTTAACCAGAGCCTTCTCCTCCGCCGCCGCCTCATCAACCAACTTCTCAAACGGCACATTGACCACCTTCTTCACATCTGTCTCCAAATCATACTCCACCACCAACTTGGCCTTTCCATCCTCCACATGCTTAAAATCGCCACCCGGCCCCAACAGCCCATTCCGGTATCTCTCCAACCACGCCAACAGATACTTCCTCGACCGAGCCGGCTCAACCCCCAACTCCCGCAGCTGTTCCGACGACAACGTAAACAGCGCCTCCCACGACGGGAACTTGTCCGCATACTGACGGAGATCCCGTCCAATCACCCGCAGGAAAGTCTCTACATTGGGAATCAGAGGGATCGGCGGGGGGATCGGCCGCGGCACGTGCATCTTGGATGGGTGCAGGTTGCGTACGGGAGTAAGCGGGAGGCGGACAGGGCCCACTGGGGTGATGGCAGTGGCGCGGAGGGGCGCCGATGCGAAGAGGCGGGGGAGGCAGAAGGCGGACATGGTGAGAAGGCTATTGGTTCGTCGTCGACGATGGTCGGGCGAGGAGGGATTGATCTGGTATCAAACTATGGGAGATTAGTTAGCTGTACGTTCTCAGGGACCTCCGGGGGAAGCTAATAGACATGTTTATAGAGGACTTGGACAACAAGCACATACATGTCACACACACACACACACACACACACACACACACATACATACATACACACGACGAGAATCTCCGCCAGAAAAAGAAAAAGAAAAGAGGAAACTTGGTGCGCTGTTTTACACCAACTTGTCTCTCACTAGTCCCAAGACCAAAAAGCCTAGCGAAAAAAAGGATTTCTTTTTTTGAATTTCTTTTTTTTGGTCAACTCCAACGTCGTCAAAAGTAACAAATTCGTCAACAAGGTCGGGGAACAAGGTCGGGGAAGCTTTTCGCATCGACATCTGCGCTGAAGCCAATTCTTCATTATCATCGTCAATTGGGACCCACAAAAAAAGCATTTACAGTAAGAAAAAATAAAGGTCACGTGGTGATAGGCTGATAGTGTGGTTAGGGTTTGTGGCTTTTATGGGACTATGATGACTAAGCAAAGTAATGCTGTTGTTGTCCCGATTAGGAAAGTACAACTAGGGAACTTCATTATCAACTTTTTTTTTTTTCTTTTTTTTCTCTTTTTTTTTTCTTTGTTTTTTCTTCTTTAATTTCTTTTCTTTTAAAAGTATCACGTCATCATCTTCATCACCCGTCCGTGTCCCTATTTTAAACAGTATCCATTCAAACAATCCTCAACTACCTATTATCAACACCTATTCTCTACGCTTCCAACCACATCTTTTTGTCACCTCCAAGACGAATCACTCCGTATCCTCTCGGGACTGTGCTTTTACACTTACTTTGAATACTACTATCGGAAACACCAGTACATTAGCACAGCTCTGGCAATCAACTAAATCAGATATCTTCACATTCAGGAACCCCCCCCTACACAACCCTATAATGCCACCCACCCCAAAACCACAACCCCAATCCACCCCAAAACCCCAACAACAACAACAACAACAACCCTCCCCGCCCCCGAAGCCTGATGCAAAGCCCCCGGGAAATTACACGCCAACGTCTTACTATTATTCTTCTGCGCATAGGAACTCTCATACTGCGGCGTCCCCCTCAACGGACAATCAAACCCCAACGCTGCCGGACAACTCTGCACAATATCATAACACAAATCATCACACGGGAGAATCTCCCGATACGGCCCCGGCGCCACCACGTCGTTGATTTCCTGGTTGCGTGCATACATGTACGCCGGCGCATGCGTATGGCCACTCAAATTCGCAATAATCTCCTCTGACAACATCGTCCCATTGGGAAACGTCGTATTGGCATTCCGCACGTGTCCATCCGAAACGGCATTGTCGTAGTCTTCACAGCGGGGGATGACGACGGAGCAGAGCCATTGTTTGTAGGCTTTGCGGCAGTCGTCGCAGGTGCGGGCGAGGGAGTACATGCCGGCGGGAAAGGCGTCGCAGGCGGTTTGGGCGAGGGCTTTTTCGAAGATGGCGTATTTGGTGCGGGCGTAGTTGTCGTAGTAGGTGGCGAGGTCGGTGATGTTGGAGAAGCGGTCGGTGTTGGAGGGGACGGCGTATTCGGTGTCGTTGCAGAAGCTGAGAGAGGTTATGATGCGGCAGGTTGTTCCTAGAGAGAAAGGGGGTTAGTTGATGTTGATGTTGATGGGTGGGATGGATGGGTGGGATGGATGGGTGGGATGGATGGGTGGGATGGATATTGACGGAAATTACTTACCCTCTTTGGTGTCAAAAGCAGTCCCGGCGTAAACGGTTCCGCCACCGCCAGCAGTCATGTTACTAATGGCTCTCTTCTGATCCGTAGTGGTCGCACTCGCCTCGGTAAACTCCTGCGTCTGATTCCCCACAATCGCTGCAATCTGCACCGGAATCGCCAAATACCTCGTCTTACTCGTCAGATTCCCCACATAAAACTGCTCCTTGGGATGTCCACCACTCCTCGTCGTCATCGTAATCCTGACCGTATCGGTATCATCCCCATTCCGCACCGAAGCCACCGATGCATAGTTTTGCAGCCCGCAGTATGAATATCGGATGCCGTCGACTTCGCGGCCGCTCGAAGGGTGTGCGAAGACGGCGTAGGGGGGGGTTGCAGACATGATTTTGGAGACGAGGGTGTCGTTGAGGGAGGTGGTGAGATTGCCGGTGGTTAGGAGGGCGGCGGCGGCGTCGGAGTCGACCCAGTAGAGGCGTTCTTCTTCCGCGACATAGCGGTGGTAGTAGGTGTCGGTGGAGGCGGCGATTTCGAATGTCCAGGTGCCGGTGTGGTTTGTTAGGTTGCCCGAGGCGATGGTGAAGTATACAGAGGTGTCGGCTGATGTCGTGTACATGACGGCACCTTCGGTGAATGGAAGGGTCTCGGTGTTAGTGGTGTTGTCCGGTCCTGGGGAGGTGTTGGATGATGATGTCGACACATATAATGTCAGCTGTGGCGGTGTCGTCGTCACATTGGCATTATCGGCTGAAGGTTGTATGCACGTATTTGCCGTGATGTAGATTGTCTTTGAATCCCTCTTCTCTTTCCGCAATGTCCCATCCGGACTCCATAACTGATTAAACTCCCAATCATCATCATCTTCTTCTTCTTCTTCTTCTTCTTCCCTTTTTGCCTCTGCCTCCACCTGTTCATCCACCTCCCTATTCACCGCCGTCGTCGTTGTCGCCGCCGCAGCAGCAGCAGCAGCAGTCGTACTCGTCGTCCCCGTCCCTGGCGCCGAAATCTCAAACATCAACCCCACCGTCGCACTTGCCGCGATAGTCAACCGTTGCGGTACATTATTCGGCAGCACCTTTGCCGAGTCCGCTCGTCCAAAGATTCTCGGGTCCTGCTCTGGGTCCAGCCCTAGGAACGATGGGTTGATGTGTAGGTGTGGCAATGTAGCGTCATTGATAAATGGAGCCGCTAGACGGGCGGCAATGGCGGTGGGGTCGTTGTCGTCGTCGTCGTTGGGAGGAGAGGGGAGTTTGGGAGAGGCGAGGGTAAGGGTGGGGGTGGTGAGGAGGGTGTAGAGGGCGAGGCGGAAGAAGGAAGAGGCGGGCATGAGGGCCTGTCGTGGTGGTGAGTGGCCG
>MKGJ01000669.1:0-10711 GCA_002018255.1 Bretziella fagacearum
CTCCTCCTCCTCCTCCTCAGCATACCGGCTCCGCAAATCCCTTTGCCCACCTCAACCCCCCAACAATTGGCAGCATCAGCAAGAAGCCACCGGTAAAACTACCAACCCCATATCGATACGCCCGTGCAGTCTCCATCCCCGCAAGCTCTGCAACCCATGTCGATACCGTCGTTAGACAACCGCAGAAACCATCGCTTAGTCCGGCAAGGACTTGACAGCTAACGACATTCCGCACCGGCACATGCTCGCCCACAAAGAAGGCACCCAGCATTGCCGATCCGAGCAAGTTTGCTGCGAGTGTTCCAATCGGGTACGAACGCCCCGCATTGAAGCCCGCTAGGTGATACCGCAACATTGTACCCAACGGGCCAAAGACAAGTGCAAACAGGGGCTTTCCACGCCACGCATTGTGGCCCAAAGGCGGGAACGCAGTCATGAAGATGCCACCTATCCAGCAGCCATAGCCCAGGAAAGTCATAAGCACATCAAGGGTGGGCAACCACCGATGCGGCAATCCATGCATACCGACAGACAAACCCCCTACAGCGGCAGCCCGGGCGAGGTGACCTCCAAAGTAGAACCCTGCCAATCCCATAGCCGGGTTCAAACACGCCACAGCAGCAAAAGCCATAAACGAGTCGCCGGCAGCTCTGGGCACAGTCTGATCCAGGACCAAGTCATTTGACGCCGCGAGAAAAGTATCAAGAATATACGTCGAAAAGGACGTAAAAGAACCACAAAACCCCGTAGCAAGGCCAATATACAATGGCAATGTCTTCTTTGCCTTGACGTAATCCGCCTGCGCCAACTCTGGGTACGCAGCAAAAGCCAAACGGCCCTCACTCTCACTCATCAACGACGCCCGCACTCGGACATCACCCGTTCCTCCTTCTCCCGTAGCCTCGCCCTCCGCTAGCGGCTCGGTCGCCTCTTCCCGAACGTCAACCTCTTCTTGTTGCGCCCGTCTCCTCGAATCCACCTCTCCATTTTCAAATTCCACGTCAAATACTTTTCTTCTCGCTGTTTCGACGAACAACATGCGCTCCTCCAGTAGAAACCCCATCATGGCAGAACCCGCAACGTTTGCCCACAACACGCCAAATGATACTGGTGCATTTGGGTATTCTGTTAATGCGCCAAGGCCAAGTCGTGCTAGCACGCCAAAGATGCTCCACAATGCTAAATGGCCATGGATAATAAACGAAAGAACGGCCGGCGACCAGGTTGGGAGATCAGGCATCCGTTGTTTCGACGCAGGGTGTGAGTTTTCCGGCTTTTCGTCAGTCATTTTCTGTGTTTACAGTGTGATGTTGATGTTGTAAGTTCCCAAACCATCTACAAACCGGTCGCCATAGTCTTGGCACTGAACGTATCGGATAACCAAGTAATAAGCTGTAATCAATTCAATCAATCAGCACACCGGGGATTCGAAATATACCCGGCACGGATAAGTGGGCGTCAAGAAACACACGAAACACATCCAAGCTTTGTTTTTTTGGTGTCTTTTCTCTTTTTTAAAATTCTTTTGTTATTCTTTCTTTCTCCTTTTCTTGGCTCGGATTTCAAGCATCGGTCCAAAGGGCCAAAGGGACGTGAAACAAAAAAAGGAAGAAGGGATTTATTTAATGGTCAAGGCGAGGATAAGTTGCCGCCTATTGTTGAAACATTGCCAACTTTATTGTAATTATGATGTAGTGAGATGGGGCTAATGATGAGTTATGATGAGTATGATTATACACCCCGACTTTGGTTATGTTAGAAACTGCATGGTGGGGGGGGCACGAGGAACCTGAATCATGAAGTTTTAGTCTTCTAACCCTATTGTGTTTATCCATAAGGGTTATGTTGATCCCAAACGCAATGATGACATAATCATAAATACCGAGAATCGACTACCGATAGGATTCCAGTTGATCTTTACTGGACCAAACTACTAACTAAAAATACTCAGGAATGGCGACAATAAATCAATAAAATGGCAATATATCTAATAAGCTACATGTTAAGCTATCTGTGTGAACCGAAACTCCACACCCTGACCTATCTAGGGAAGACTCCAGGACTACTATATGTAGTTACTCCGAGACCCATACGAATTCTGGCTATCGGCATCGTCTTGGTATAGCTGGGCATATGCCTCTTGAATCATGGCATCTAAATCCATATCCTGCTCAGCCACAGACTGCGAGACTGTATATCCTTTCTCTGATTGACATTCATCTTCATCAAGCAAATAATCTAGTCTTTCAGGAGAACCTTCATCCGCAAAATAAACCGACTTGCCATCTAGGGTGGTAGTCCTCTCCCGAGGACTCGTTTCACTAGAAGCTTCTCTCTCAAAGATTCATCACTCGGCGTAGACATCCTACGGCGCTTGAACGGCGATTGTAGGCGTTGGGAGTCTACTGGGGACTTTTGCAAGGAAGGACTAGTCACTTCTTTTGGCTTCTTAGAGGCCCTCAAGTAACTTGGGATATCAAAATCTAACCCTGGATGAGGTTTTCCAAAAGGGTCATACCACCAAGGGACGGATGTTTGAGCCTGTAGAGCTGTTTCAGGAGCTGGTGGTTGGTCATTTTTGGGAAGAGACTGGGGGATAGAAGCATATGGAGAGGCTGAATCATCAAGCAAAATAGGACTCGAAGCAGTTCCAGATTCAACTAGATTCTCATCTCTAGCATCTGTTGGTTGTCCCTTTTTTGAATCCATCACCACAGGAGGTCTAGAAGAGTCCCCAGAAGCTGTTAAGGCCGTAGGAGACTCGAGCTGATGTGGCTGATCTAGCTGAAGAATCCCTTCTCGTCTCATCCAAACAGCGACGTCAGCTTCAGGTTCACCTGCTTTGTCGTAGTCATACGGGAGCATTCTTTTTCTAGTGTTAGGACTTTCAAACTCATGGGAAGGCCCATCAACCACGTCGCTACATATGTCGACACCACCAGAGTCGTTTTCGATGGTTGGCAAATTTCTCTTTTGATGGCGGGCTTGGTAATCGGCCAGGGGTTTCATGACCTTTTTTATCGGGGCAACAGAGCCAATCGGGTGAACAGAAATAGTCATATCGATGCCAATGATCTTGCTTAGACGCGAGACCGGGAGGATACACTCACGGCAAGGGGCCCTCGAAATGAGAATCTCGAACTTTGTATGTTGTCCCGGTTTGATGGTTGCGGCTATCATCTCTAACTCAGAGTAGGTAATAGCCGACAACTGCTCTAGATCCAACTCTTTGAGAGACCCTTTGGTTTCAGACAGTAACAAGGCAACAATAAAAGCTGCTAGTTTGACTTTTACGTGACTAGCCCTCCAATTCCCGGCTAGTGCAGGGTTCAATTTGGCATTGCCATCAAATGGACACGCTGCCTTGATACCGAGGATCTTGAATAGCCTCTTGACGACATTAGGCCAAAGGGGAGATGCAAGGAGCATGTTGTCCACAGTCAGAGGCAGCGGTTCAATTCCTGAGACGGCGAACATTATTGGCTCTGACGTGTACTTGATACGCTTGGTCTTGCCAATCTTGGGGTTGGTGACAGTTTTGGTACCGGTGTATCGAAGGACTGAAATGACTTTGTTGTCGGCAACAACTGTGCCAAGAGGGATACGGTATTCAACCTTTTGGGACTTTTGTATCTGTGAAGTGGGAGACTCGATGGTGCCTTTTGTGTATACTAATATTGTTTGGTCACGGCCGTGTTCAAGAGCTAGAACAGTGAATTCGGCGCCATGGTTGTTTGGGAGATTGTTGGTGTCCATGTCGATCGCGAACGGAGGAAGAAGACTTGAAGATGTAGAAAATTAACGATTATATGAGAAGGAAAGATGATAGTGTGGTGACAATTGGCCTGTTGCCATGTACACATTTATATAAGCGATATATGTCAAAATGAGTCCAACCATTGAAAGAGTCTAGGAATTCAAGTTGTAGAGAGTAACATAGGTATCTTGATTACGTATTGATAAGTCAAGATATACAGACAATTGTATGTAAGAGTACATATTGGTACTAGATAGCATTTCTTGTACCCTACCTATCCTATGTTTGGTACATACAACATGTATCATTCATCTTAATCTAGACTTGATAATCAACAGGCAATACAATATATACATACATATACATGTACTCACACGTGGTGACACATACCTTGACTTTGACACGTTAACATTTAGGTAACACAATGTGACACGAACATGGGCATGGGCATAACAACTTAGCTTTGACATACAAACGCCATCAACTACATCATCAAAACGAGAGAGAGCGTTCAATAAAACAAAACAAAAAAAGACTGTAGTTGCCATTGCCCAATGTTCCATACCGTGCCAGAAGATAGTATACCCAAAAGCAAAAGCCCTACCCCGAAAAACTCCCAAAGTAAAACAAGACTTTTCCAAGAAGCTCGATCATGATTGAATGCATGATTTTTTAATCTTTTTTGTTTTTCCGCAAAGGAAAGAGTAAACTTTTTCTTTTTTCTTTAGTTCCGCTTGATCTTTGTCCCACGAAACCCTTTTAAGTCCAGTCAAAAAAGAACAAAAGTAAATTTACTCGTCATCCTCCTCCTCCTCAGCCTCCAGAGTGGTCTGGGCGATACGGTCCAAATCACGCTGGCCAGCCTCGGTAATGCGGCGACCACCCTTCTCCTCATCCTGCTCAAGGACACCAATCTTCTCAAGGGCCTGGAAGATCTTGCGGTCAACGTTGCCGGAAGCATCAACGTGCTTCGAGGGGCGGACACCGCGGTTCTTGGCGGTACCGTGAACCTTACGAAGGCGGCCGACACCGACAGTCTTGCGGAGGTAGACGTGGCGGGCAACCGAGGCAGCGCGGACGTAAAACCAGTCGATGTTCTGGGGAGGAAGCTCACGGGAAGTACCGGTCTTCACGGTGTCAACCCAACCTTGAAAAGGGATATATGTCAGTACGTCAAATTCGGTTTAAAATCACATCACAAAAATACAAGTTAAAAGACATACCGGGAATGGGCAGCTTGCCCTGACGCTTCAGGAAGGCAGCATAAGCGCCAATGAACTTTTGCGCCTGTTCATGTACAAGAAACCCGCTATTAGCAAATATTCCGTCATCAGAAGTCTTTCGACCCCCTCACTCCTGCTCCACGAGTCCCATGTATATCTTCGATATCGAGATCTGTGCCTCTTTTTCGAAAGAAGAGCACAGACCAGCCATGCTTGTCTGAGTCGAAAGTATTGTCGTCGAGAAAAAAAAGTTCGGAAAAGGAATGTCGATCGTCGAGTATAGGAATTGTCGATTGGTGTTCAAGATCATGCGGTCAACGCATATTGAATTGATATCTGGATAGCCCTAGACTGGAAGACACGGACAGCTCGCAAGAGCGTGCAGCACAGCGACATCTTCCAGGTCGCCAGTACCGTCGCTTACCAACTGACTCGCACTTTCAAGTGGCACGTCGGCGTAGCCATCCATGTTTGACACCAAAGTCATCGAATTCGTCGTCGAAGTTCGGTTGGTCGTCATTTAATCGATTGGGTTCCTTTGTCGATCACGAGAACAAGATATCGTTGGTCTGTGTGGTCTCTCTGATAGACAGAGAGAGTGTGGTTACGAAGGTCATCGGAAGGGGGGAACGAAGAAAGTATTGCTTCATCATCAAGGGAAACCTACATCAACGTCGCGAACGGAAACACCACCGGGCATTTTGACTGATTTTTTTTTTCTTTGGTAGAGGGGACTAAAGAAGGGGTTGATAGACAAGTCGTGAGACTGAGAGCCTTGTTGCAAGACTGGAATTTGAGATCAATATTCAATAGACGTTGCCACAGTAGGATTCTGGAAAAAAAAAATTGTGTGTGGATAAGTAAATTTGGCGAAACTAGGGCTCACTACCCTACTTGGAAGTGGCGCGGCTAATATTCGGTTGATTGACAAGGATTCTCAAGCCCACTACTGAGTGCTTCTTGGATGTGGATCCGCTTTGTATAGGCCTACATCTTCAACAATATCACTGATCTTATGAACTAGTTAAAAATAAATAAAATGGGTGAAAATGAGATCGCTATTTACGGATATAACAGATATGAAATTATATAAACTCCCAAACGCCATTTTACAAACCCTATCCTTAACCCTCTTCAGCATCCATACCGTCGTGTCTTCTCCGGTTCTGTCTACCGCCTCTCATAGTCTTACCTCCCTTCTTGTTGCCCTTGGTGTCCTGTAATTGCTTCATTTCCATCTTGGCATGTCTTTGCGCCTCCTCCACACGACCTGTAAACACCATAACTTCATCCCTTTGTGTAGGGTATTCGGGAAACTTCATACCAAGGGCAGCCTCGATGCGAGTAAAGATCTCAATATCGTACTGGGTAATGATTGTAATGGCTACACCCGACTTACCCGCACGGGCAGTACGACCGACTCTGTGCACGTAGGTCTTACTGTCATGAGGGAGATCGAAGTTGACAACAAGGTCGACCTTGGGAATATCCAGACCACGGGCAGCAACATCAGTAGCCACCAGGATTTCACGGGAGCCAGACTTGAACTTGTTTAGGGCGCCCAAACGCGCCGTCTGTGATAATTGGCCATACAAAGGAATGGCACCAAAGCCCAGCGTCCGCAAAAGAATTGAGATACGCTGCGCCTCGAACTGTGTCCGCGTGAAAACTATGGTAGTCTGTCCAGCGAACTCTGTGATGAGGTAGATCAAGTATGTATCTTTCTGGGTGTGAGGGATGAAGACGTAGTTTTGCTTTAGGGTTGAAACAGTTTGGTAGCGGTTGGCGCTGATGGAAACACGGACCGGGTCACGAAGCGAGGCACGCTGCAGAGACTCAATCTTGGATGACATGGTGGCTGAGAATAGGTAAGTTCTACGCTCACGCGGCAGAAACTTGAGAATCTTGTCCAGGATGGGACCGAAATCCATATCTAGCAGACGGTCGGCCTCGTCCATGACAAGATATTTTAGCGAGCGTAGCGAGAAGCCCTTGGTCTTCTCCAAGTGATCGAGGATACGACCGGGGGTAGCGACGATGACGTGGGGTTTCTTCATCAAGGCAATCTGCTGGGTGGTCATCTCGAGACCACCGATAATGACGGCGCAGCGAAGGGCGATTTGCGCACCAAGGGCATCAAAGACCTGGCCAATTTGGGTAGCCAGTTCACGGGTGGGGGCAAGGACGAGAGCAAAGTAGGGTGAGGGTTTGTCGAGAAGGGCCTGGAGAATAGGGATCGAGAAGGCGGCAGTCTGGAAGTTAAGACGTTAGTTGAAGCATGTCATTGCAGAAAAACCGAATGTAAAACTGACCTTTCCACTACCAGTCTCGGCAAGGCCAATAATATCACGGCCTGAAACAGCGGCAGGAATGGATTTCCGCTGGATGGGAGTAGGCTTCTTGTAGCCCAAGTTGTCACAAGCTTCACATAGAGCTTCACAAACACCCTTTATGTCATCTGTCAGCTATTTTCTGCAAGAATCAATGGAGATGACCAACAAAACTCACGAGCTCCTTGAAAGTCTGGGCCTCCTGTTCTTCCTCTTCGGCCTCATGTTCCTCGCCCTCTGGCTTATTCTCCTCGACTGGTTTCTCTTCTTCTCTCCCAGACTCCTCTTCATCTTGGGCCTCAGCCTGTTCGTCTTCGTCTTCGTATTCCTCATCAGACTCAGGTTTTGGAACTGGCTCCACCTTCCTTGACGCAGACTTTGCCATTTTCTCGGCCTTGGTTATCTTCTGCGCCGGCGCAACTTTAGCCTTCTCCTTCTCAGCCAGCTTAGCAGCGTGCTTAGCCAAGAGGGCCTTTGCCTTTTTCTTATCTACGCCCTTTTCAAGCAGCAACTTTTCAACCTTTGCCAGCTTTTTAGCCTTGAGGTCGTCGGTATCATCGGCCGCAAGTTTGCGCTTCTTCACCGGGTGAGAAGACATGGCAGGTCTTGGTTGTTT
Organism: Bretziella fagacearum; assembly: GCA_002018255.1. Taxonomy (NCBI): domain Eukaryota; kingdom Fungi; phylum Ascomycota; class Sordariomycetes; order Microascales; family Ceratocystidaceae; genus Bretziella; species Bretziella fagacearum. The sequence goes on from MKGJ01000669.1 coordinate 7,927, forward strand.
TTTTTTTTATGTGGTTAGTAAATTGTATGGTGTTGAAATGTCGTGTATAGCGCAAATCCGGTCGATCGATGCAAGTCAAAATAAATAATATAGGATTCAAGGAACGTGTATAGATAAACAGAAGTCCTATGTATTTGGCTCAGCGCATTCAATTAGAGGTTGAAAAAAAAGATGGCGGTGGGGCCATGATAGACGGCAGAAAGTCTCACCGCCTAAATTTTTGTAAACCCTGTTTAACCCCAGATATATCGCCGGGTAAAAGTGAATTGCTTTGTAAAAGGAGTGTGACAATCAAGTAAAGTCCAAATTCTTATCAATTAGGAAATATTATTTATGGTTCCAAATGTCACGTTAGATAGTGGAGCGTTGTAGTAGCATTGCATACCGAGAATTTACACTACCAAATGAACAACACCAAGAGTCACTATAGGTAGAGGTATCTAACGTTGATCATGATACGACACAGCACATGGAGTCAATTTATGTTTTGAAAATGAAAATGAAAATGAAAATAGATTCATAGATGAATTAGGTAGTAAGATAAATGAAAGGCATGAATATGTCTTTNGGGGTATCAAATAGAACACGGACTCTGCTCGACCCCGTATATCTCATCACATCACCAGTTTTGCACGAACACCTGACTTTTCTTGTCTAAAACTGACCGGGGAGATTTAAGCCCAGTTAGCGATCAGCGCCATGATACCGGCACCAACACACACACAGAAAACCGCACTCGACTTGACCAGGAGGCTGGAGCGGTTCATGTCGTCGTTGAACATGAACTCGTGTGCTAGAAGCTCAACCAGACCAGTGTAGAGCAGGATACCAGCAGAGATAGAATCGAAGATACCATTGATCAGGGTCTGAGTGTTGCCATTGTTGGGGCGAGCGCCCAGACCGGCAGCAATACCAATGGGACTCGAGATGGCGTACATCAGGGCGAGCAGGTAAGGCCACCAGGCACGGCCAGCGGGCCAGTCGACAGCGGCCAGACGAGAACCCACACCAAGACCCTCCATGAGCTGGTGGAAGACAAGGACAATAGTCAGGACAACAACCTCATCAGTGGTGGAGAGAACAAGACCAATGAAAACACTGTGGAAGATGACACCAAACTCAAGGATCAGGATGCTGATGATCTGGCCAGCAAAAAGAGTATCCGAAATAGCAATGTGCGGCTGGGTGTGCGGACCATGACCGTGGGAGTGAGGAAGGTAGCTCAGGTCGGCCTTGGGCGTGGCATCAGGCTTGTCATTAATGGCAGCCTCGGCGTCATCGGAAAGACTGGCAGGAACAGCCTCGGTGTGGCCGTGGCTGTGGCCGTTCGGGTGAGGAGAAGAGCCAACCATGTGGTGGACAATGAAGTCACTGCAGTGGTTGGCGATCATTTCGATAAAGAGCATGAGCATAATGGTCATCAAGGCGATAGCAAAAGCCCAGTCGTACTCGCCAAGCTTATCAGCCAGGCATTCGCTATGAAGGGCCTCGATAGCAGGCGATAAAAGGTGCATGAGAGCGGTCGCAATAATGACACCGGTACCGACAAACTTGAATATGAAGAAGAATTTCTTGGGTGAGAAGATAGTGCTGAATCTGCCTAGGAAGATGGGCAAAAGGGCACCGAGAAGCGATGAGACTAGAATGATGAAGATGGCGGCGATTCTCAGGCCCATGCGGTCAAGCTCGGTGACATCAGTCGAGCAGGACTCGGCCTCGTCATCACGACGGGCGAGAGACTTGTGGAAAGTCATGTTGAGATGTGAAATTGGTATAGAAGATGGAAAGAATCAAAGATGTCTCGATCACACAAGGTAAAGAGACTTGATGACTTTGATGCAAGAGTAGGATAGTAGAGAGGAAGATGGAAAAGAGCACAACAGCGGTACTTTATAAAGTAATACTGGCGCCAACTATAGTTGGACACGGGCAGGATTAGGGCTTGAACGGAACGGTAGGCTCGTGGCAATCGGGTACAAGTAATGAAGAGGCTATCGGCTAGCGTGTGGAAAGAAGATGCAGTACAACGCTCGCTTCGAGCGAAGGGGGGTGTCGACAAAGGGAGAGAGAGAGAGAGAGATAGTGTGTGTTTCTATGTGTGACTGGAGACCAGACAAAACAAGACAAAAGGAGGGTTGGATGACACGATGTGCTAGAGAATATGAATTTTGAACCCGAATATTACTTGGAGTTGACAATCAGCCAATGACTGGTGGAATCTTGGTGGTCTGTCGGACATTGGACTTTGATAAGCAAGTGGCCGCGGAAGACGGAACGGAGGACCGGTAAGTTTTGTGTGTGTGTGTGTGTGTGTGTGTGTGTGTGTGTTTGTGTCATGGTTTCATGTCTTTTTTTCTTTTCTTTTTGTTCTTGGGGAGAAATATACAAGATTATTTCCCTCCCGGAAGGACATGCAGATATAAGAAATGGAGGGTGGGCTCGCATAGCCGCTGTGCATATGAGTGAAATTGGAGTTTAGTTATAGTGACCAGGGAGAGGAAGAGAGAAGAGGCAAGGGGATAGTTCTCTTTACTATGGACAACTCTACAAGGCCAGAAATGACAGCATCCATATTTCTCTCTCTCTCTTTCTCTCTCTCTCTCTCTGTGTCTTCCTTTTGTCTTCGCCTATACCATCCTCTAATATCCAGATAAGCAAGCCACCAAGAGAAGAAAGAAAACTCTTCCCCAAGACCCTCTTCCTCGTCTTCTCCTTTCAACACACCCCCATCCATCCATCCTTTTCCTCACACTGCCCAAAAAGAAAAACAAACCCCCCCCCCCCC
>MKGJ01000672.1:0-10547 GCA_002018255.1 Bretziella fagacearum
AAAAAAAAAAAAAACCCCCCATATACAACAAACACATCACAGCTCATGACTAGATGATATCTCAACAGACAGAAAGAGCCCCCCGCCCTCTTCCCTCCCCTAAAGAAAGAAGAAAAAGGGAAAAAAAAAGAAAAAAAACGTTCAAGAAAAAAAAGTCCACCCTATTAATAACTTGACCCCTTTAAAAGTCCCAACGACAAGCAACTCGAGGAGGCGCAATCATCGGGATCGCACCCTCCAAAGTGCCCATGTCCATAAACTTGGACCATGCCGCCCTGTCTACATCCGGTATCTTCTCCATAGGAACCTCTGTCGCTGAGTAGAACAACGGAGGTCCGCTAGGGAAAACAATCTTGGACCACACGCCATCTGCTGCCCGTGTACCCGCAACGCCATTAACGTATTCCACTGGCATATTTTTGAAGGTGGCAAGTTGACCAGTCATGGAGCGCGTAGAGTATGTCTCAACAGACGGGTGAGTCTTGCCACTATTCGGGGGGTATGGGTTGTTATTGGTAACGGGAGTTGGTGCCGCGGTGACAGCTGCTGGTGTGCTGCTAGCAGAGCCGAAAGGGTTGGGTTTTGACGGTTGGCCAAAAGTACTGCCGCCAGTGGCGTTGTTAATTGCCGGAGCACCAAATGGGTTACTCTGAGCTGTAACATTGTTGTTGCTATTGTTGTTATTACTAGGCGGCTGTCCAAAGGGACTCTTGTTGGTCGTTGGGGCTGAAGGGGCGCCAAAAGGGTTATGAACCGGCTTCGATGGCTGGCCAAAAGCAGAAACACCGGTGCTCGGTGTGCCAAAAGGGTTACTCGCAGCAGCAGCAGTCGAGTTATTGTTGTTAGACTGGCCAAAGGGAATCGGGGCGGCGGTGGTAGTAATAGCACCACCACCACCAAAGGTACTACTGGTTGTATTCGTGCTCGCCTGTCCAAATGCGCTACTAGAATTTTTGTTGGCAAATGCACCAAAGCCGCCCCCAGTAGAGGGAGTCGACGAGGAGCCAAACGGCCTAGGCTTGGCACCTATCTGGGAAGGCTGCCCAAAAGCAGAACCTCCGCCCAAAGCACTGGGCTGACCAAAGGCACTTCCGGTGGCCGCCGCAGTGCTGCTACTACCAAAAGCGCTAGTGGGCTGGCTAGGTTGACCAAAGACGCTACCACCAGTAGTATTCCCAGGCTGCGACGGCTGACCGAATGCACTGCCACTAGCTCCAGGGTGAGAAGATGGTTGGCCAAAGGCACTACCGCTACTCGGCTGTGACGGTTGGCCAAACACACTATTGCCGGTGTTGGCCGGAGCCGCAGGTGCGCCAAACGCCGGCTTACCAAATCCGCTCTGGCCAAATGACGGGGCACCAAAGGCAGGCTTTGAGCCAAAAGTGCTGGACTGACCAAAAGATGATGATCCTGCGGCCGGAGTACTTCCGGATCCGAAACCAGACTGTCCGAAAGCTGGAGTAGACGGTTTGACAGCGCCGAATGGTGAAGATGATGATGTTGACGCCGAACCAAAGGCTGAAGGCTTCCCAAAAGCCGAATTGGCGCCTAGCGATGAAGGCTGGCCAAAGGCGGAGGTGCTGTTACCCAGCGTACTGGTCTGGCCAAAAGCTGAACCACCACCCCCAAAAGGCGAGGGTTTCGCACCCAGAGCTGAGGGCTGCCCAAAGGCAGAACCACCGCCAAGCATTCCGGTGCTATTGTTATTGGACGAGCCAAATGCACTAGTGGTGTTGGTGGAATTGCTGGTGCCAAAGGGGTTGCTTGCGCCAGTCGAGCTTGTTGATGATGCGGTTCCAAAGGGGTTCGTGTGGGTGGTTGAGTTTGCCGGTAGGGGAGCAGAAGCGGGACAACTTGTTGAGTTGCTATTCGCGTTAGCCTCTGCGACTCTGTCTATGCGATTAGGGTGAGTGTTGGCTGCGTTCTTGATGTAGTCGATGGCGTTGTCAATGTTTTGGGCGGCGTTCTTGATGCGATGTTGGGCGTCCGAGTAAAGTTTCTGGATCTCCTCAAGCTTGACAAGGGGAAATAAACGTTAAGAGTCAGCGGACAAAGTAGTTTTATATAAGAGTCAATAGCGCAAAATGGGCGTAACAAAACACAATATGTCAAGGAACAGATAATTCACAGAGTGTTTATCTGGTGATGGTTGTCGAGTGTTTACATGTTTGCATGTTTGAGAAACAAACATTGGTGCTCAAAAGAAGAAGAAAAAAAACAAGATAATACCCTCGAGCTCCAGAGCTTGTCTTCTAGGCGCCAACCCACTAAAAACTTTTGTGTGTGTGCCAGCACAATTTCCGCTGTACGTAGACTGACTTTGTCTTGAATCCTCGCTCAAGTCAAGATTTTTGCAAATTCGATTCTTTGTTCCCTAATTCGCATGCCGCTTTTCCCCAAGAGTCGAAAGAAAAAGAAGAGAAGAGAAACTTACTGCTCCGGCTGAGTTTCCTGCAGCTTCGCCGGCCATGTAATGAAGGCGAATCTCTTCGAAGCTCTGTTCAAGCGGGTATCCGCCCCAAAGTTGGTCTGGCGCATTTAGTCCGGGTCCATAGGCCGAGAGAATCCATAGGGGTGTCTCTGTAGTCAGGTCCTTTTCTATGGCGTCTCGAGAAAGGTTGTAGGCTATTTGAATGGAAAAGAATTTGATGTGTCAGTCAAGCTGGAATCGCCACTTCCAAGTGGCATTACATGACGGTGCATCTGTATGCATTTTTTTCAAAAGTAGTTCACTATACTCACTTGGGTTTAAGTTGTTTCCGTTGTTGGGGTTGGAGTTGCTGTTGGCACCGCCAAAGCCACCAAAGCTGCTGTTGGAGTTGTTGTTCGCGCCTGGATGTTCAAACTTGCAACTGTCTATGCGAAAGGTACAAGTATCTGTCAGTCTATATTCATCCTCTTCCAGACTCCCGATTGGCATGACTTGAGACGAGACAATACAATTCGACCAAATGACCAAAGTAACCGGTTAAATGACTACTTTTTGAGGGGGGCGTGTCAAGAGAGCTGAGCTGGAGGGTATAGTAGGCGAGGAAAGATATATTCACGTACTGCCATAGCGGCAATTTCCCATCTGATAGAAACGACAAAGAACCATTGTCGCGATTCGTCCGGAGGCTGCGCTCGTGCAGGATGAGGAGGTTGACTTTGCGCAGTCTCCCGGAGACTGGGAAGGGGGGAGTTTTTTCCTTTTTTCCTTTTCTAGGGTGAGATATGATTCGATCGCCTGGAAATTCGGTCCGTAGGAAAGATTTCGTCAGTATATAAGTATAGCAGTGTGGGGGGTATGTTTATTTATTAATTGCGATGTGTGGCTTGGTCGTGTAGATGTGAAGAATTAGGTCCACGGGGACTTGAGGGCGCTGGTCGTCGTTGTTGGTTGGACGGAAAATCTAAGCGATTCGCAGGGACAATGTGTAGAATAGACTATATATAGGATTTGTTCAAATGAGCAAACTTAATTCGTATGTCGCATGATCTTCAGAATCAAAATCATTCAATTCTCTGTAGATATTACGCTCGGTGTTGGTCTATTGAAAGTACCTTATGTTGGGTTAGTACAGTCAGCGTGCTAGCCTTGCTAAAATTTGGCGACGAGGCTGAGACGATGCCGTCCCCTATACTTACTTACATTAGGGTTATATATGACGTATTCAACCCATCACTTGAATATTGATTGATTGATAAAACACGCATTTACACATTTAAACTGACATTTTAAAAAACAATGCTAATCTTGGATACCACCCTTACCCACCTAAAAAAAAAAAACATCACCATGATACAATATTACACCAAAAAATCCTGACGACGACGGAACTGCACCAACGGACTGTTTGGCGTCACTGAAGTAAAGGTATCCACCAGCTGATACTCTGACTCAAAATGTCTTCCCATGCCGTTCAAATCATTACCTTCACCAGGTTCACTCAGAATACCCTCTGCCTTTCTTAAATCATACTCCCATAAGAGACGAGCCAGCGTGTTTGTCATCTCAGCATACGCCACACCCTTTCCAATGCACCCTCTGGCCCCGATGCTAAATGGCGCAAAGGCACCCATTGTATCCTGAACCTCTTCAGGAGTCGTCATCTTCCCAGACGACCAAACGGCTCCGGCGATCCAGCGCTCGGGGACAAAGGCAAAGGGTGCCTGGTTGTAGGCCTTGTTATGGTGTAAGACGTAGTGGGGGACACCAACGGTGGAACCTTTGGGAATGACGACGCCATCGATTTCCACGTCGGCAAGAAGAAGACGAGGAAGGATACCACCAACAGCGGGAGATAGACGCATACCTTCATCGATACAGGCGCGCAGATACATACATCCTGAAAGAGCAGCACCTGTGTGAATCTCATCCTTAGTGGCAAAAGTGTTCCGTACCTCTTCTGTAGCCTTCTTCAACGCTGCTGGGCTGCGAACTAGATAAAACAAGGTCGCCGCCATGGAAGTGGAAGTGGTATCGGAACCGGCAATCAACAAAAGAGTCGACTCACCCCAAAGCTCAGTCTTGGTGAAGGAATGGCCATCTTCCACGGCGTTGAGCAAGTAGTGGAAGAAATCCTTGCGGTCGCCGTTGTTGCCCATTGCAGTGCGTTCCGTGAGGCGCTTCTGGGAGTAATTGACGAAAGCGGTGCGTTTAGCAGTGATGTCGTGGAAGATTATGCGGTCGAGATGGGTTTTATGGATAAATGGCATGATACCGCACTATATAAGGTTGTCAGTCAGAACTGATGAGTAAAAGAAAGTTGTATGTTATTGTGAAATATGTGCGCTTACAAGAAGGTGACGTTTCGTAGCATTGGCCAGAAGTTCCAGAGTGTACCTGTTGTCAGGTTTCTCAAGGAGTTCAAAGTCTTTACCGTAGCACAAATCACCGAGGATATCCATGGCCAGGTAACTGAACCAGTTTGCCATGTTCCGTGGGGCAGACCAGCCAACGCTCTTCTCTTCATTGGGCTTAATGGTATGTTTCCAGTGAACACCGTCCAAGCTCTGTGACCTTGTTGCCTCGGCGTCCTTCTGGGGATCCATCATATCACAGAACAGCTGTACATTCTTGATAATGTACGGTTCCATCTCCTTGATGGTGGAAGTAGCGAAAGCACCCGAGATGACTTTGCGCTTTCGTGAGTGAACAGCTTTATCACGCGTGTTGTGAATGTTTGGAGCTGGGTGAACGAAGCTGTCATAAAAGTCGCTCTTCATGATGGCGGAAGAGTGATTGTAGATTTTCTTGAGGGCGGAGGAAGTGTTGAAGGAGATGTGGTTGGGACCATAGCGAACGATGGAGCCTGTGAGATGAAGTTAGTGGGTGGAGGAATATGTAGACAATGATGTCATGTATGGGGCCTACCGTATTTCTCGTGCATGTATTGGAAAAGAAGGTGACGATCGCCGCGGTAGCCGTAGTAGAGTTGGTAGGCATTGGTGAGTTTTGCGAGGAAGGGGCCGGGGTACTTGGAAAGAGGGTGGAAGTAGACCTGGTAGACGAAGTAGATTCCGAGTAACTATTCAATTCAATAGTTAAGTTGTTTTCCGGTGTGTTTATGATGAGGAGTTGGGGGAGAGGAACTGTGATACATACCAGGATAATAGCACTGATTGTAATCAACGGTAAACTACCGATGGAGATGTTGGCTGGATGGCCTATATATTGGGCGATTGCCATGGCTGATTTTCGGATTGAGTGCTAGTTGGTCGTTGTGGCCAGATTTCAGAGCACTGAACAGACACAGGCAACAAGATGGATGTAGTATATATTGAAGAATATGCAGTTGAAGCTCTAGTAAAAGCTTCCTGGATGAGATGAGATAAGACGAGGTTAAGCCAGAGAGAATGATGGGATGTAGAGTTAAATTTATGGCCACACTGTGAAGTGTGAAGCTGAAAGAAATTATAGTAGGGTCAAGTTGTGTAGATTCAATGAGCAAGATAATAGGGATATACCCAAACAAGGTAATTTTCAAAGTTAAGAATGTAGAAGGAGACTACGTAGGTAGGTAAGTATGTACAAAGGCAAAGAGGAAAGGGCAGTCTGTCATGTATTTAAGCAAAACACAGGAAGTAGCGGAATCATGGACCAATGACTCCGATGGCATCAGTTACTCCAGGGTGAAAAGGAAGTGGGAATTGCTCACAGAAAGCATTATATGCATCCAATTCACAGAAGGGAGGAAATGAAGTTGTTGGATAGGCAGATTACTCCTGAGAAGAGGGGGTGTAGGTACCATACAGTAAGCTAAACCTGTTGTTGTGGTTGTGATAGTCACCCAAGTTGGGGGGGGTGGGTGTGATATGCATGTAAGTACGTACGTAGGTACATGTACATACATGTTGGCATGTACACGTGTATCAACTTACATACCTATGTAGGTACTTGCATACATGAAACATATATAATGGAGCTTTGATCTAGTGGTTTTGTTGTTTGATAGTGGTGACTACTAAGGGGCGGTTGGATACGTCAGTGAGGAGGGGGGGCACGAGAACTTCTCCAAGTGGCAAGATATAAAGGTGTGTGTGCGTGCGGTAAAAGGGCCTTTGTTTAGACACTAATGGATTACATAGTTTCGTGGATATCCAAAATCGGCCGGTTGATTAGTTGGTTCGTGTGAGTTTGAGAGGGTGCATTTCTGTCCAACATGAGCTTTTAAAGTCACGATGAGGCAGGCCTTGTGGTTTAGTGAGTATACCAGTACTGTAGTATCGGCGAGAATTGACAAGCAAGTACCGAGGACGCAGAATAGTTCTGGTCCATCCAGATTTGATTAACGATCAAATCTATGAAATGTAGATAAAGGTGATGAAATGAACCCTATGGGGAGACAGTCACTAGTTGTCGTGGGGGGGCGAGGGAGCATTGGAGGGAAGGGTCTGTGTCGTTGCAAGTGGGAGAGTTTGGAAATGCACGGGCGGATATCAAGAATGCAGTAACACCATACACAACACAGGGTCACAGTGTCTTTTTGTTGAAGAGTTGCCGACGACGTCAACCAATAGTCAACCCAAGAATCCCATGAGCCGTATATAGCTAATGGCCGATGGACGGTTATCAAGGGTATAGCGCGTATTTCCGCATGCAAGTGCCGTGCCGAGAATGGGCAGATCTTCTCTCTTTTAGTGTTGTCTATATAGACTGTAGGCAGATGGGTTAGACAAAGTCGAATTCGGAGGAGTATAAAGGCAAAGATTGTGGGCCGAGAGAGATGAAATTTGGAGGTTCTTATAGGGAACCCTTGAATTGGCTTATACTGCTTACGGAAGTGTGTGTAGTGTTCGGTATAGGTCGGGAAAAAGTTTGGGGGTTGCGGATACTGTTTGTGATTGTCGGGCGAGTAAAAGACATTGATATTTGACAAAACAGATGTGTCAGTTGCATGTGTATGTGGGTGCATATTTTATCTATGGAGAATGGAGAAGCCCTATCTTTTATGAACACAAAAGTATCTCGGGATTGTTTTTTTTTTTGGGGGGGGGGGAGGTTTTTTGGTCAAGAAACGGGATTATACTTGCCACATTGTGCCTAGCCTTGAGCTGAGGCCCCGCCCTATTGAAGTGTGGGGTGTGTATGATTACTGGCTATCGGTTAAGTGGGTCCAAGGCTGAGCTCTCTCTTGTATCTATTTACACTTAAGCGAGAAGGGGTACAGTACAGTAGACACAGTATATCCATACATAAGTCAGTAAATGATAGGTCAGAAGGTAGGTAGGTAGTAGTGAACCAGAAACCTGCAGTGAGAACTAGTTTCCTACATACAGAACCAACTATTGGATAGTGGCTATGTGTTGAATGTGGGTGGGTGGGTTGGCTAGTTTGAAGTTCCATACGTATTTTTTTTTTTTTCCATCATCTATTTTATAAGTGTCTTTTGTTGCTTTGCAAAATCACCTCATATATCCTGCAGCTTTCAAATGACTCTCCCATACAGCTGGTTTGTTTTGTTTTATTATCTGCAGGCGGCCACATGCGCGGTACTTTTACATCTTCACATTCTTTCTTTGTTTCATGCTTTGCCAGCAGCACACCACCTTGAACTTTTGAGTGAAAAGTCAACTTTGAAGGGGAGATAGAGTATGGCATTGTCTTGTGGGAGCCGGTTACTAAGATGGACAAGGTGCATGATGATGATGGCCGGTTGCGGAACAGGTCGATGAGGAAATGTATATTTGTTGCGCCCTTTGCTTCTGAGAACTCTTGAGTATTCGCAAGTAAAAAAGATGTAGAGAAAAAAAAATTTTGACGTGATTATCTATGATAATATCCGCGCGGCTAGCTAGAAAACCCTATAACCATATATTGCCTCGTCCAACAACCAGTCATCATCTTTTAAATTCCTTTTTTTTTTTTTTTCGGCCCGTAATCAATATCTACCGTCTTGTGCTTCCTTTCTGCATCATCTGAGTTCCCCCCCCCCCAAAGTCCGCGGCTCGACAACCATGCGACGATGCTGGTTGCCAATAGGCCTCCTCTCCCGTCCTCATCCTTTACCGACACTAGTAACTATCGGAGTATGTGGTTACATACCATCGGTTAAGTGGGTCCAAAATTTACCTACACGAGCCTTCCCCTTCCGTTCGCAGGCTTACGGACGTAAGTTGGTAGTATTTATCTTCATCTTTCTAGTGATGAGTCCTGGAACCTAGTCAAAGGACAGTGTAATTTCGTCTTGGTTCAAATTATGTGGCTTAGTCTACGGAGAATGGATTATGTACTTACATACATGATAGAAGGTTACAGTGAAAAATAGAAATACTTGGTACAATACTTGGGTATTTGGTAGTATTTTTCTCAGAGGTAGGGGAAAAGGGGTGGGGAAATCAAAATTAAAAATATGAAACCCTTTGGTCGTTTAATTGAGAGAGAGAGAGAGAGAGAGAGAGAGAGAGAGAGAAAAGAGGGAGAGAGAGGAGTAAAACCCTTTTTTGAAGTGCCGAAGGGAATTTTAAAGGTATTAGATTTGGTGATGCTTTGACCTTGGAGAGTTGGTTTTTTGCTTTGACTCGGGTCAACTATCATGGTGGTTCTGTGGGTGGGTGGATATACGAATGCATTATTTAAAGACCATGAGGTTTCTAGAGAGCTGGTATCCGATATAGTGGGATCTTTGGTCCATCACCTCTTCACCTTCTCTCATCATGGTGGTCAACTTTGTGGAGTGATTGTCATTTGGAGGATATTCGCCATTTCACATGCTCGGAGAGCCTCATCACTATCACATTTGAGAAGATCCTCGGTTAACCAAGCCTAGTTCCGGCAATCGCGGAGGGGGGGGCACCATCACGGCAGATAAAACAATGAGTTGGAGCTAATATGCCAGAGACTAATAATTAGCCTCAAACAAACAAACAAAAATCTCATAAGCGTGATTTCTTTTTCTCCCTCACCCCCACTCACTTCTCCCCCTTCCATTGTGAGTAAAAGGCTAGTTTCTCTGTTGAACTTTGTAAAAGAATGAGAGGAAACAAGGCGAAGCTGATCCTTGTTACGGCCGGCCGGGTAGTACCACATCTTATGTCCCCGAGCCGCCAGAAGAATGTGGAAGTTGAGAGGTATCGTCCAGAGTTGTTGTGATTGGTCTTGGTCCAGTAAGAGGAAGAATCACCCGGCCTCAACGTCATCCGGCGGTAACTCCTTTCCTGCGGCCAACCATCCCCCAAATCCTCGCCATGTAACACCAACATCTCCCGCTCTTTCCAAACTCAGACATCTAGTTCGCCTTTACGGCCGTAACTATGATTCAGGAACAAATTGAAGACGTCTCCACAAACGTCATGTATATAAGAACACGTATGTGATGATTTCTTGCGTCCGTAACAACTCACTGCCGTGTGTCGTGCGTGTCTCCATTGAACCAAACGGCATCCGGACTTGAGGAATCATGACGCAATCCCGCCACCATCCAACGGGACCCAACGCCGACTCTGTTGCACCTCATTCAACTGTCTGTACCTCGAGGATAGGTGCCTCTGGAATCTCCTATACACGACAGACACGTAACTCCTGGTCACCAACCATGACCTAAAACTGTCAAAGATTGGTATATTTGCATGTAACCTGACAAAAACATTCCCATCTATTATGGCACTAGATTCACCAAGCAATGATGCCTGGTTTGTCTGGTTTGTCTGGCTGGCTGACTAGCGGATAGAGCATCTCGCAGAGCCGAGGAACTGATAGTGAAACAAGTGCTTTTAGAGGGCCGGCGGAAAAAGAAATGGAAGTGAGTGGTGCGGTATAATCTATGTTTTTTTTTTTTTTTGCGTGTCAGTCACGGACAGTGACCAGCAAACTTCGCGCCGTCGGATCGATCCATAGGGTGGTGTGTGATCCAGGACGGTTATCATAGGTGGGATTAGTACAAGATATACCTAGAAAGGTTGGAAACTATGAACACAACAAACAAGTCCCTATCTACCTTGTAACTTGGTCATCTTCCATCCTCGCCAGACCGGTTACCAACGGTGAAAAAAAAAATTATAAAAAAAAATTATAAAAAAATATAACAATAAAAAATAAAAAATAAAAAAAAGTAAATAAATAAATA
>MKGJ01000674.1:0-10465 GCA_002018255.1 Bretziella fagacearum
GGAGGGGGAGGGGGAGGGGGAGAAGGACAGCCAACATATACTGTCATTGGCGGCGGCACTTCTTTTGATGATTGTTGGTTGTACTTGAACAATATAACATATGTGTACACATACACATACACACACACACACACATGGCATGGCCAGTGGAGATGAACCCCCCCCAGCCCTGCGGTAGCAATATCTCCTCCTCTCTTCCATTGAAATGTTGGCCGCCCATGAATTGCCTGCTCGCCAACTGGCCAAACAAGAACCATGGGGCTCAGAAGGGCAAGTATGTACACGTGAGATGATGGTATAGGTATGGTATGATAGGTTTGAGCGTGTTGGCTCCTTGCTGGTTTATTAACCAACACGCAACTCACGCAACTCACGCAACTTGCGCAAAGCAAGCAAGCATGCACGCACGCACGATGCCATGCTGGCTGCGGCGGCGGCGGCGGCGGCAGCGGCAGCGTCTGACGTAGAAGTAGACGATAGAGACATGGGGAAATGGGGGGAGTCGATTTAACAAAGATGAGAGAGAAAGAGAGAAGAGAAGGGGAGGAGAGAAGGCTGGTAGGGGGCGGGGCGGTACTCTCTGACCAAGTATTGGGCTGACAAGTGACTACTACTAAGCTTCAAGTGTCTCTTTTGCTTGGAGCTCTGTATTTGCTTTCAGAGAGATAGATCTGGTATTCAACTACTAGTGTATGGATGACCAGCAAGGCAGGTTCACATCTCTGCAGTCACTCAACCACCCCGAAATCCACTATACTTACACAGGTCAAGGCAGTATATATATATTCATTCATTTTTATTTTATTCTTATTTCTAAAAGTATCACGACTACGGCGTTTAACCCCGCCTCAAAAATAAATAAACAAAGTGTGTTATCCTATGGGTAGCCCTCCCCTCCTCTCCCCCCCTCCTTCTCAAACACCCTCCCTCTCCCCCCGCCCTTTTGTTCCTGTATTTTCCTTTATACTATTATCGACCCGACTAGACCGGGACAACGCAGAAACCACAGACCAGGTGACATGACCAGGCCTCACCCCGCTTTCTGCCCGTCGGTCTGTAATATATTAGGGGTTTTTTTTTTCTTTTTCTTGTTCTTTTTTTCCTGTTTGTCTTTTCCCCTTCGTCTGGCCTCGGTTATTGGGCCTTGTCGAGCTGGCGGTTGTATCGGAGAATACTTTATGCAGTTTGATAGGGTATCGTTGGCCAGTCTTGAAATATTCGCGTCTGCTCACCTCCTGCATATCTCTTGTGATGGGGCATGGGATATCTATTTTGCATTTGCCCATTTTCCCCACTCGTCCGGCCAAATAATCTTTGACCGCCGGACAGTTCCTAGCTGCATCACCAATGCACATCTTATTCCTCCTTAATTACCAGCAAATCACAGTCAAGAGATGGAAGAGAAGAGAAGAATGAAGAGAAAAGAAAACGCCAACCACAACTTGTCATTTTCATCTCATAACCATGGTCTGGTGGAGGGGCTTACTATCAAATGTATTATATTTTAAGGTTTTGCCAGCAGGTTGAAGAAACTGCATATTTACAGTTGTACTGTTGCTCATGAGTGCATATGCAAGACAGCCCAAATACATATTGTCTGCCCAATATAATGGCAACAGTTATATAGTCTTTACATGTCTATCTCTGAAAGCCAACCAAGAAAAGATAACAGAGATAGATAGATAGAGAGAGAGAGAGAGAGAGAGAGAGAGAGAGAGAGAGAGAGATACAGAGAGAGATCTATTGATAGCTCATCGTGGCCTAGAAAAAAATCCTTCTTTTTTTTTTGTGTTCTGACTACTTAACTCTTTCAATTCCATTCATCAAAATGTCGGCATCATCAATGACCTCCATCTCGGCTTCCTCTTCCGCCTCGGCTTCCATCCCGCCGCCTTTCCTCATGCGCTCACTGCAGAGGATGACTAAAGGCCCAGACCACCACCGCCCTACAGTGGCCAGAAAGTCTAGACCGTCTAGTCTAGTTGGCACTAGTACAGAGGATGGCCGAATTACTGAAAGAGGACTTTTGATAGTCATTAATCGGATCTTGAGGGTATCGGAGGATATTCCAATGGTTGACCACGAGCATGCGGCGCCGATGACGGAGGTACAGGCACAGGCAACCTTGAAGGTTTCGGGAGGATCTGCGAAAAAGCCGGAGGAAGTTGTTATGCGGAAACAGCAATTGGCCTTTCATTTGCCGATGCCTGGTACCGTTGCTCAGGAGATCTCCATAACATCCCCCCGGCTCTTTATCCCCGAGGGAGATCTCCTCATGTATCTTCCCAATGGTGACTATGGGCTCAGCCGGAAGTATACAATCGACATCTGGCTCAATGCCAAGACTAGCACCTGCTGGCCACCGCAAGACATCCCGAGGAGCAAATCCGCACGATATGCATTGTTAGTAAAGGGAATCAATGCGTTCCATTACGGTCCTGTACACAAGACATTATTCGTATACGACTACGAGACAGCCCCACGGAAGACGGAATATCGCCTGGAGATTGTCTTGGGTTGGACTATGCCTCCAGTTACACTAGTGCCTCTAGCAAAATGGCAACAAAAGGCTTCAGTTGTCAGTGGGACTCAGAAACCGACTTTGTCTCATAGTACACAGTCATCGTTGGCTTCAACCTCCAAAGGCCTGGGACCGACTGTATCTACCGTATCCAACCCACAAATAGATTCAGAGTCAGACTCTGTTTTCCAATCAGTCATTCCAACTGAGGCGTCAACAACACTGGTTTCCACTACTACTCTCACTAATAATAATAATCAAGCCGCCACTACTGCGCCGGTTCACCCTCTGTCCCGCCGAGTTCCTGCGTGGGAGAGGACCTCCAAACAATCCCCAAAGCCACTTCCCATAGACTTGCTGATGAACACCCAATCTACTACATCCCACAATGGCCTCCTGTCACCAACAAAAGGGCCTATACCGCTCACGTTACCTGCATTAAAACCACTACCAGTCAACCTACCCCACACTCCTATTTCACGGACAAACTCCACCGTTGTTAGCAACTATGATGATCACTTGAACCCGGATCTAGATTCCCCAATGCTCCATGTGTTGGTCGACGAATCCAAAGACCCTACTAAAGTCCCGGTCACTACTCTCCAAGTAGTCCCGCAGCCTTTAGTCCAAACTCTTGCCGCCACTCTTCCACCACCACCACCTCCTCCTCCTCCTCCTCCTCCTCCTCCTCCTCCTGCATCTCCAAAAACACCTTCATTTATCAAGTCTGCCGTGTCTCGATTTGCTGCTGGAATCCAAAATCTGGTCTCCCCAAAGTCCGGAGACACATGTACCGTCCCCTCCACCATCGATTCATCGCCAAAGTTTAATCTTCGGAACCTCATTGTAACTACCGAGAATCAAGAAAACCACAGCCAAGCCTCTACTATAGCAACTACTGAGCGCCTTGCCTTTGTCCTCCGCGCCTCTAGCCCCAACCCCCACAGTCGGGACACCTCCTATGAGCCCAGGCCAGCAACCACCCAAACCCAACGTGGCCGTTCCATCAACAAGCCGGTGACTTACAACTGGAAGCAACTTCGTGACCAAAGGTGGTCAGGTAAGGAGACTCCCGGAAATTATGCCACGGCTAGAGTTAAGAAATCTACTCGGAAAGCCAACGAAAAGAGATTGGCTGCAGCACGGGTTCGTTATATTGATGGTGGACTGGGGTTGACTATTGATATGGATTATCTCAAGTGTTATTTGTGTCGGAACCAACATGCGTCGAAAGAGGCATTATTCAGGCATATCAAGATGGCTCATACAAATGTTGAGGTTTCTATGGATGAGGAAGAGAGAATGGAAGAAGATGGAAGACCGGCTCCCATTATCTTCCATGTCAAGATGTTGCCGCGATTTCCTCGGTTACCCGCATGGAGTCAGCCAAATTACCACTTGGTCAGTCATCTTATATATCCTCCCCTCCTCTTATTCCAAATGTATCAACAACTAACATGACATCCCACAGCCGTCACTACCCCTTGCCACCCTCATCCCCGTGCCCCCCAACTCTGGCCCCCTCTACGACCACGTAACCCACCGGCCCCTCCCCCCCGGAACCACCTTCACTGAACCCCCCATTGACACCTTCTGGCTTATCCAACGCCATGAAAGCATCCTTTCCGACTACACCGACATCACCGGCGCCGAACGCGACTACATAACCGCCTGGTCTGCCCACGCCCTCTCCACTGCCCCTACGCGCGCCACCCTCGGCGCCACCTGGCTAAACTTTGTCTTTACCAACCTCGCCTGGCTCTGCGAAGACGAGGAGCGCATCGACCAGGTGATGATTCACGCGGCGACAATCACTATGCATGATGCACTATCTGTGGAGACGCATCAGGCTACGCAAAAGATTATCATGGAGGCTTTGAGGGAGAGGAGGGAGAAGGGGATACCGCCGAGGGAGGGGACGGCGATGGTGGAGATGGTGAGGGGTGATGGTGATGATAGGGTGAAGTGTGGGTTGTGTGGGGAGGAGGCGAGGGGGGGTCATATTTGGGAGGTTAGATGTAGTGGAGAGGGATGCGGGAGGGTATTTCATGGGATGTGTTTGGAGAATGCGAAGAAGAGACGGAGGTTGGCTGGAGGGGCGGGGCCGTTGATTCGGGGGTGGAAGTGTGAAGTGTGTTCCTCTAGAACGGGGCTACTTGATGACTCAACTTGTAAAGATATACACCCCTACATATAGATACTACATTAATGAAATAGACTCGAGTCATTTGATGCCCATATATATATGGCTGGTTGGTAGTATTACAGCAGTACGCTCCAATTACATAAATATCGATATGCAAGCAAAAAGAAAAACACCAGCGACAGCCAACCGCCGTCCGCCACAATCCAGTGATGAAAAGCAAAGAACAAGATGGAACAAAAGACAAAGACAAGCTCCCCAACTCCTGAAACCCAATGACAATATTGTTAATCAAGGCCCACCAGTCAAGTCAAAGTCAACTAGATAAAACACAAAAGAATCCATCTCTTTTCGTCTCTTCACAACCAACCAACCCTTTACTCCCACCCTTCTTCTAAAACCGATACTTATTCTTCTTCTGCTCCTGCTTCTCCGCATCCGTTTTCTGCCTCTTCCGCGACTCCTGCGCAATCAACTCCGCGATATCATCATCATTCCCCGGCCCCCGTGCCCACTGAGCGCCTACCCCCTCCCTCATCGAACTCTCCGTAAACTTCCTCGCCAACTCTTCTTTACTTAACCCACCACCAGCCTGTAAAGCATCCACATCAATCGCCACATCAACATCACCCGGCTTCTTCCGCTTCCGCGTGTCATCGTCCACCCCCAACACTACATGTCCTTGGCTCCGCGCCGCATTAAGATTATACGTCCGTTCGCTGCCAAAGAATCCAGTGGCTCCTGCGCCAGAGGCACGTTGTTCGGGAAGGACAGTGTAGGCTGAGCGGGGGCCAGAGGTTTCTTCGGTTTCATAGCCGCGCCGGGGTTTGCGGAGGTCCATGTCGCCGGCAATGGAAGACTCAACGCCCGTGCCGTAATCGCCAGCAGCAGTACCAAAAACAGGAGACTCTGCGCGCAGCACTGGTGACCCAGCGGCCTCGTCGCCATCAGAGTCCTCGTCGTCGTTGTCGTCGTCGTCATCCTCCTCTCCATCTGAATCCTCCTCTTCCGACTCCTCCTCACGTGGCCGTAACTCACCCCACACTGTACGATCGATAACTTCCGGCGCAGCCCCAGGAAGCTGTCTACCGGTCGCATCGGTAAGACCGTAGACGTCACCGCCGTACAAGGGCCTGTTGTTCTCATCAACAGGCACCTTGCCCCACTGACCTGGTTGGAAACCCCATGAGCCACCAGGTGGTGGTGGTGCATTTAGGCCAGGAATTTTGAGGGTGGGATATGAAGGAGGAGGACCAACACGCTGTTGGTTGATCAACCACGGTGGTGGCGCGCCAGGCGGCATACCAAGAGCCTCTTTCGTCTCATCGCTAAGCTCACCGGGGCGGAAAGACCTGTAGTCAACCTCTAGTTCCTTGCCCTCGTAGTAAACCTCACCGAACCTCGTTAGCTCTGGCTTTTCCTGGAAACGGAAAAAGGCATCGTAGAGTTTCTGATAGTCAATATCGAGACGGCCCATCTTGGGCTGCACGCGCTCACGCTGTTTCTGCTTGAGAGATTGCGCATCCTGCTTTTCAAGGACGGCATCGCGCATCTCGGTGATGCCTGTTTCGGCAATGAATTTGGGCAACCGAAAGGGCGGTTTCTCGATACCACGCTTCGACGACAGGTATTCACGCTTTAGCGACCAGTGTCCCGGCACTGGCACAACATTGCGCTGTGACTTGATCTGTACTAATAACCGCGGATCCGGCGAGTTGACATCTTGCCATTCAACCACCTCGGGCACCTTGACCATGGCCTTTAACTCCGCAATCGATAGCTGGGTCAACTGCTTGCGCTTCTTTTTGGAGAGGCGCAGCGGTTCCTCGTCGTCGGGGATGTCGTCGTCATTGTACAAGACCTCTCCCTGGTTTCCAGCATTGGCCTCTCGGGCGACCTCATCTTGTTCAAACTCGGCGCCAAACTTCTTGAATATCTCCTTGAACATGGAAAACGCAGGGTAGTCGCTGAAATCCGGAATGTCAATATCCTCGTCCACGGAAACTGTCGTTTCAATCTTGCTGTCGGGTTTGCTGTCAACGGGCTCGGCTTCGGTAGGCTTGTCGATGGGGGTTTCGTTTGTGGTGGCGGGCGCTTCGGGGGTAGGGGCGGCGGCAGTAGAAGCAGTAGTAGCAACGGCAGCGGCTTTTTGCTCCCTCTTCTTCGCACGCCGCATTTGGTTTTTGGTCATTTTGACGGCAGCCATGGTGGCGGATGGGTGGGGGGAGAAGTTGAGGTGGACTTGTCAAATAATCGGGGTATCGGATAAGTGGGTTAAGACGAAGAGTTGAGAGGTATGGGAAAGACTCTGTGGGAAGACAGAGATTGCGACAAGAGGTGGGTTCAAAATCTCGCACGCAAAGCCTCAGGCAAGGAAGGCTGCATGTATAGGTGGAACTGCGATTGTAAATGCAGCACCGACTACCTATGGCAGATGATGAAGAGTTGAGGAATTGAAGAATCAAATGAATAGAAAAAGAAAAAAGAAAAAAAAAAAAGTCGCTTGTACACTGTTCTGAATGGTGTAATTGGCAAATACAGCGAACTTTTTCAAAGCAAAAGGTAATCTCAGCCTCGTCGTGGTGGTTGTCTTGTAGTAACTAAAAGGCTAGACTCAAAAAAAAAAAAAAAACCCTAAGCTCTTCCCAGGGGCGCGACTGCCATTTTCGCCGATAGGGCCCAGAAAATCATCCATGTTTAACGCGTCTACTGGTTAAAATTTAGTCACGTGATGTGGGTTACATGACTTTTTTAGGATATCTGAAGCTACCAAGGGTTCTTGCCTACAACAACGTGGGGGGAGGAGGCAAAGTGGGACTCTAATCTTGGTCCGCCTTAGTGCTATTCCTTCCAAATCTTGCCGACGGGGCAGTTGCTGTTGTTGAAATCGCTGAAAAGCTTAGTATCAGAATTGAACAGTGAAGTAGGTAGGGCCTAACATTTCTATAGTTTATGCAGGCCCTGAATGACGGGGTATTTGAACAGGATTGACCACCCCGAGAATAAAATAAAATAAAAGGCCAGAGCAGAAGAAAAGTAGGAGGACTGGCGGGTGTTGGCACGATGGCAATCACCAAGTTGGCACATCTGTTTGCGGGTAACAGCTAAGTTAGTCAGGACCTTCCTTGGTGCGGCTCTGTTTGTTTGGGACTTGGAAGGTGGCAACTAGGATACCTTCTTCTTTCGTAACATGTACCTACCTTTTTTTTCTTTTCTTTCTCTCATTGCTCTTCTGCGAAACTTCGTTGTCATTTAATTCTTTCTTTTTTTTTTTTTTTCCTACGTTTAGAACATAATACCAAACCAGTTATTCGGGCCGTATATACGTAGGCCTTTTCCACCATCGCACACATACTTCAAAAGACTATCTTTAAAATTATCGTGATTTCGTATTCCTGCCAACTCCATCTTTTATCTTCTTGTTATTTGGTAACTGCTCAACTTAGTTCCGACCCCACAACTTCAGGGCACATCAGCATTCCTTCGCTTCTGTATTCAAAGACACACACTTCCAACGATTCTTCATTCCATTATTTTTTTTTTTTTCATCAACATCTTCCACCGGCTACGGCCCCGACATCTTTCTTTCTTTCTTCTTTTTCTCCGACTGGAACGCGCTTCAAAGGCCAGCAGAACCCGGTTGCCGCTTTCATTAGTTTATGACCCTCCACAAAGAAAGACAAAGCATCTCTTCTCGATTCCACAATATCCAGTCTTTGTCCTTATAACATACCTGTTATCTTTCTAATTGATCCTCATTATCTCGAATTCGGCTCGTATCTAGGAGGTCCAATTATCTCTATCATCAATTACTCTCGTTCTATTCCTTGCTGCATTTTATATACCGGACTGCGTCGCTTCCTCATCGACCTTGATGAACTTGCTTTGTTTGAAAATCCTTATCTCCCCGACAAAGTACAAACACCCACTACTCTGAACAAACTATATTTCCATCCCGAGTTATACCGCCAACAGTCGAAAATCTGCCCGTCACGACCCCATCCGACCCTGCCCACACAAACCCGCCAACCAAGTCATGAATGGTCACGAAAAAGACACACCCTTTCCAGAAGGTGCCGATGCACCGTCAGAAGTGACGTCGTTTAGCGGTCACGCTTCGGCTGCCGGGGGTGCTCATCGCCGCGATGCGGGAAACGCCACTTCTTCATGGGGGCGGGCTAATGCCTCGTCCTCTTCGTCGCCATCAGCCCTTGTCGATCACCGGTCTAGCATCTCGGATACTCTGCGCCGGGTGCGCAATGGGAGTATTAGCCAAGACAAGATTGCTGAGGCTATCCGGGCACCCATCTCAACTAAACTCATTGTATGTCTAGATAGTAATTGTACGTCGTATTCTTGGCACAATACACCATAAGCTAACTACTTACAGGGCCTTTGCATAATCTGGTGGACCACTTCACTACTCACAAACACCTCGTCGAAATCGATCCTCACATCCTTCCCAAAGCCTGCAACCTTGACTGTAGTGCAGTTTGTCTTCGTCTGCTCGTACTGCCTGGTGTGGTCCTGGCTCTCAATAGTCTTTCCCGACCTCAAGCGCACCATCCCCGCCCTCAAGTACCCCATTCGCAAGCCATCCCGTGATGTCATTCTCACCACCCTGCCTATGGCCCTCTTCCAAATCGGTGGCCACCTTCTCAGCTCCAATGCGACTTCCATGATCCCCGTCTCGCTGGTCCACACCATCAAGGGTCTTTCGCCTCTATTCACCGTCTTGGCTTACCGCATGCTGTACAACATTCCTTACCCGGTTGCCACCTATGTCTCTCTGGTTCCTCTAACTCTAGGTGTGTTCCTAGCCTGCTCCGGTAACATCACCTTTGGTGGCCAGTTCATGGGTGTTATTTACGCTCTTCTTGCTGCCATCATCTTTGTTACCCAAAACATCTACTCCAAGCAGCTGTTCAATGAGCGCGCCAAAGCTGAAGCCGAGGGCATGGGCATGCAAAGCAAGAAGCTTGACAAACTAAACCTTTTGTGCTACTCGTCTGGTCTGGCTTTCGTCCTGACTCTCCCCATTTGGTTCTTCTCCGAAGGCTGGACTCTTATTGCTGACTTCCTCAACCATGGCTCCATTGATCTCTCCGGTCGCCCCAACTCTATGGACCATGGCCGCCTCGTCGTCGAATTCTTCCTCAACGGTTCCTTCCACTTTGGCCAGAACCTGATCGCCTTCATCCTGCTGGGCATGGTCTCTCCCGTCACCTACTCTGTCGCCTCGCTCATCAAGCGAGTCTACATTATTGTTGCCTCTCTGATATGGTTCCGCAACCCTACCACCCCCACCCAAGCTTTTGGTATCGCTCTCACCTTCCTCGGTCTCTGGCTCTATGATCGTTCCAACGAAGGCAACAAGGCCGACCGCAAGGTCCGTAACATGTCTACTGTCCCTGGCGCTTCTCCGCTCCTCCCTACGAGTCAACACTCTGCCCCCAGCAGAGGCCCCGCTGTTTCCTATGCGCCGTCTCCTGCGCCGACTTCTAGCTATGCATACTTGCCTCCGTCGGTTGATGCAATGAAGAAACATGATGTTGAGCCGCCACGTGTGAACCAGACGCCGTCATGGCTACCGCCAGGGACGAAGCAAGAGGATACGTGGAGACTGGGTGACCAGCAGGCGGGGATTGTTAATGGCGTTGGGGCATAATTGGAGGATGAAGCCCGCCTCCATATACGCATGAGCATGTAATATGTTTTGTTTATTTAGATGGATTGTTCCTTGTTTGATAGACCTGTTTCCTTTTCTTCCTTTTCTTTTTTTTTTTTTTTTTTTTTTTTTT
>MKGJ01000676.1:0-10420 GCA_002018255.1 Bretziella fagacearum
CCCCCCCTTCCCCCCAATACAACCCTCCCTCTTCCTATCCCCTCCCCTCCATGCTATTGCCACCTACTGCCCAAAACACATCAATATAGTCATATATCACTGGTGATCCTCTTGACCGGTTCATGGATTGTGTGATTGAAGGGTTGCAAGAGGAGACAAACCCAAACAGACTATTGGGGATTATAGAGGTACTGAGGGAGGGGGAGGGGCCGGGGGGGGGATGGATGTTGGGGCGTGGTGTGACGGGCGGTGGCAGATGGTGGAGTGAAGGTAAAAGGTATGAGGAGTTTCTACATACTGTATGTACCTACTGTAAGTACGTAATGACTTGGGGTTGAAGATGAGTTGGCATTTCTTGACAGGCCAGGTGGTGAGATTAGGGCACAGCATACAGTGCTGAAACCTACAAGTCAGGATATCAACTGAAAAGGGTAGTTGATGACATAATCAAAAACAAAAAGGAATAAATCGTGATTTATTATAAAATTATTCATCTTCATAATATGATAACGTGGGAACAGTGGTTTCAAGTAAAGAAGACCAGAACAGGTCGGATCGGAGTTGGTTCGTTCCGGCTTGGGCATGTTTCATTCGCTTACAAAGAGGAAAAGCTTTGGTTGAAACAATTGTATCTACCTACCTATCTACCTACCTACTTAAGGATGGCCTTTCCTCGAAGGTCTATTCAGTTTTCCTCTTGGCTTCCATCTCTTGCTTATACCTTAGCTTGTGTACCTTTGTACCTACCCTATCTACTTACTTGTATACCTACACATGGTACTTCTCACTGACCACCCACCGATAACCCTCAACCCTCAACCTTGTCGCCTCCATCATCAGTTCCCTCCCACCCCACCCAACGTCGCATCGCTTACAGAACCCCTACCTCTCTCCATGTCAGCTTCATCGACTAAAATAGCATCCAGTCACAGTCAGATAATCCTCAGCAGGTGCTTCTCGCCCATGGGAAATTCCTCCCAGACCCTCAGTCCTCAGTCCCCCTGCTCCATCGGCAACGGCAGGCCCGTGATCGACTTTGTAGGATATATGAACAAGGGGAGGCCGTCAGTTGACGTCTTGGATGATGTCTGTGGGTTCTGACAGAACGGTGACGGGGTTATAGACAGCCCGGAGGATTCGGATAACGGGGGCGAGGAATTAAAAGAGAATATGCAAATATATGTAATAGTGAATGGAAAAAGTTGGGAGTTTAGCATAGGGGGGGGGGGGGTATATGCAGGCCGATTTTGCTGTTGGAAGGGCTAAAGTTCTATTTTAAAACAAATGGGATCACGGGGATGGAGGTATTGGACGGCGTCATTGGGGGTACTATGCTGGGTATGTGTGATAGTAAACAGGTGACAAGTTAATAGACCGTGTGTGTGAGTTGGATAAGATACTGCAGCTGTTAATAGTAAGGACAGTGTAGCTTGAGGGCTTGATCTTATCATGGATGAAATCGCTCATGTCAAGTGTTATTCCACTAATGCGGCTCGAGTCCTGGTCTGATTTCCTATAATAGATCTGATCTACATCGAGGAACCGTGATACTCGGAGCTTCGCGTTTTTGATTTTGAACTTGATAAATTGCCATCAATATTATCTCTATTTAATTCCATGATTTTGATGAATGTGGCTTATGATTGTCTCTTGGAAACAAAATTAAAACATTATTCATTTTAAATGACAAAGTACGTACCTAGTTACCTGTTGCATGACTATAGTTAGGGTTACTTATATGCCTACATAATTAGGGTACACTAACCTATCCCTTCATGTCAACATCACCATACTCAATCACTATCTTTCAATTCCCACAGTCCCAAATTTTCCTCCGACCATACTCTTCAAGCGAGCTGAAGAGTGCATATACCCCCCCCCCCTTCCACAGAAGCCGTCAGTTGATCTCGCCCTTGGAAAATGGTACTATCCAGTACTTTGTACTCTAGTACTTTTGTAAGCTGGAGTTGAAGATTATGGAGCTGATGCAGCCTTGAATCAACAGACAATGTAAATGCAACTGGCAGTCAGTAGAGTTGACCAGAGACAAGGAAGACCTAATGGATGAGAAAAGGTGAGACTGTGATGTGACGGGAGTTCGTATACGAGATACACTAGTTCTGGTTCTCCATGGGCGAGATTTGAAAAAAGTATCATTGGACATTCGTAGAAAGTAGATGCGTCAGATACATTTGAAGCAATAGACCGAGAACTTCTCGATACTTCCAGAATGCTGAACACTAAACCCAAACGCCGAAACCACATACCCATTCCCAATACCCTATTCTTCTTCCTATTCTTCTTTCTACTCTTCCTGCATTCACAACGTCTCCAACTCCCCCCTCACCAACTCCTCAAACTCCTCCCTCCCCATCCCCGACCCTCTCGCCAACTGCCACAACCCCCGAACACTCCTCCCCACATGTTGCCAAATCGCAAAATCCGTCTGCTCCCTCCTCACCACCGCCGCCTCCAACCTCTCCACAGCCTCAGCCCCCCTCGACGACGCCACTGACTCTGGCCTCGGGTGTGCAATATCTACATTCACAATCGACGACCTCTCCGAGCCACCGCCATCCACCGCCGTCATTTGTATATCCGTCTCCCGAGAATCCGCGGGTAACTCCACCGCCGTCATGCTCGAAGACGCTAGGGAATGGCTATTCAATGTACTTTCAATTCCCGCCGCGGCCAAATCTGCCGCTTCATCGGGATCATGGCTATCTAGTGCCGGTTGCACATCCTCGTACATGTCGAGATACGCCCGTTCTGCGGTCGTCATGCCGCCACCAGCGCCAGTGCCGCGTTCCAGGACATGCTTGATGGATGAGTGTGGGGCGGGGGAGTTTTTCGCTGCGGGGGTTCGGACGGCTGCCGGGGTGGCGGCGTTGGGGGTGGCGTCGTATTGAGCCCAGTAGTCGTCATCAGCTCCTTCTTCGTCTTCTTTGAAATTTACGTCGGCAGAGGGGCGACTGGCGGAAAAGGCAGCTTCGGCGGCTTCGAGGGAGGGGGACGAAGGGATATCGGGGGGGGTGTAGGATGGGCTAAATACTCCGTCAATCTTCCAAGAGGAACCAGTTTCCTCGGGATCATTGGTAGTCAAAACGAGTTTTACCCGTAGGTCTTGTAAGGGAGCAAGCTTGATGTACGCATTCAATGTCTCGACGTCTAGTCTATGGTACATGATGGCGATATCCTGATCTTCCCAGTCGATTTCAACAAGCTCAGAGAGCGGATGTACCTCGAGAGTGCCATCGTTGATTAGAGAGTTGATGAAGTCAGAGAGAGCTGGATCTTGACTTAGGTGGCGGGTCCAAGGGCTGGAGGGGGAGGCGAGATATTTAACTCGTTGGCGGAGGATGGGAGAAAGATGAACGAGGAGACCAGTGGGGGCCTGATGAGTAGTTGAGGCACTGGCGAGAGCAGTAAGGAGGGGAGGGAGTGAGATGAAGAGAGGATTGGGTGATAGTGAGGTGGGCATTGTGGCTAGATGTATGTGGAATCAATATGAGCGAGAAAGATGAATCGTCGGCAGCAAACAAGAATGACCTTTTAAAATTAAAAGTAAAATTAAAAGAAAAATAACAAACCTCTCAATGATATATATATATATATATATATATTGTAATCACTGGGAAGCCTCCAAGACAAGCCAACCCGTGACGTCTCCAATCTTGTTCTTTGATGCCAACTTTAATCCCAAATCGGGCTAATCCCGTGCAACCAATGACGATGACTCCTTTTTGTTTGAAAGTGGGAACTCGATTGTCAAGTTTTGGAGAAACCCGAGTTATAAACCTATCGCAGCGGAGAAAAGGGAACGCGAGGCTGTGAAAAAAAGAATAAGAAAACAAAAATAAGAACAAAAAATTTGCTTGAAAGCGGCTATGCTGAGAAATGGAATAAGAGACATGTGAAACCAAGGAAAGATATTGCCGATCTGAGCATGTTAGATTCCAAACATGAGGCGAGATTTATCAAGGTTTATCTGTCAATGATGTCATCAGCATCAACGGAATGACGATGACTTTTTATACATTTTGTTTTTGATTTTCACCTTTGCCCTAAGATTTTTAATTTTTTTAATTTTTGTGCGTTTTGTGCGTTTTGTGTGCGTTATCCCACATTTGTACAGATTAAGAAGTCACAAGATGTTGAAGTTTGCAATTGCCATTCATTGACATCTTGAATCTAGATCACAAGAGAGCAACCAATCAGCAGGTCTAGAATTCATACTTTGGTTTTAACAAGGCAGGCCATTCAAGACACCAGCAAAGTCACAGATAGGACGGAAATGACTCGTATCATGCATCGTGAAAGACTTGGGAGACAAAGTGCATGGGGATGGAGTAGAAATCTGGTAACGGCTGGGCGGAAGCAAGAGCACTGCTTTGGGGTAATTCAACTTTTATTGATGAGAGCATATTCAGTTGGAGATAATGCCCTCCAAGTTCCTCTACTTGACATCAAAATCCTGTTCACAGACTAATAACAAGTAGGGTCCCGTCCCTCCATCCCATTCCCCATAACCCTTACTAGACAAACCCTTATCTACGAAATTCACAATGACGTCACTAGGAATGCTTCACCCGCGCAACGTTCAACCATATACGACATTTCTGTTTTCCTCCATTACATACCAGTAATCAAATGTGAAAATCTTCTCCCGAAACATCACACAACACCTCTTCAACATCTCCCTTCACCATGTTTTCCCCAAGTCCGCCACAACTTGCACCGCCGCTACCGGGTCTTCCTCGGCAAAATATACCAGCGCCTTCGCCTTCCTTGTAGGGAATGCAGTAATTCGCTTACAAGTATCGCGATTTTCTTTTGCTTATCGCATCTTCATTGCGGCGCAAAGGCAGACCAACACCAGACATTCATTACTTTTTTTTTTTTTTTTTTGACATCACTCGCTTATTGTTCTTGAAGACATTCACTCAATTTATACCTTTGATCCTTTGTAGCACTCCCGTACTCTACCTTTTCTATCGCAGGCGACTACTAAGCTGGAACTGCAACCATGGCACTTGCAGATACTGAGCGGATCAAAGACAAGGTCCGTCACTCACGTCTACTCCTTATTCCGACCCTTTATCCATACAAACTAACTCTTCTTTCTCCAGGGCACCCGCACCCAATCCCTAATCGCCGGCCTAACCGCCGGCCTCATAACCCGCTTCATCATTTCCCCCCTCGACGTCGTCAAAATCCGCCTCCAACTTCAATCCATCCCCCTCCACCCCACCGCCGCCAATCCCGGAACCGCCGCCACCATCCGCCACATCCTCCTCAACGAAGGTCTTACCGCCTTTTGGAAAGGCAACATCCCTGCCGAAGTCATGTACGCCACCTACACCGGCGTCCAATTCATCTCCTACCGCAACACCGCCCACCTCCTCCACCTCCTAACCACCGGCACCGGCCACTCTCGCCTCCCACACGTCACCGAATCCTTCATCGCCGGTGCTATTGGCGGCGCCTCCGCCACCGTCGCTACATACCCCCTCGATCTCCTGCGGACCCGTTTCGCCATGCAAGGGAACACCCGCGTGTACACTTCCCTCTACCGAGCCTGCCAGGACATCTACCGCGATGAAGGCCCCCGTGGGTTCTTCCGTGGGCTGGCCCCGACGCTGGTGCAATCTTTTCCACAAATGGGCATCTTCTTTGCCGCCTATGAGACACTTCGGCAGTCCCTTACGCACTGGAATCTCCCCTTTGGTAGTGACGATGCTACGGCCGGATCGCTGGCGGGGGCGATTTCCAAAGTATCGGTGTTTCCGTTTGATTTGGTGCGCAAGAGAATGCAGGTGCAGGGGCCGACGAGGGCGCAGTATGTTTATTCGAATATTCCAGAGTATCAAAATACAGCGGCGGCGTTTAGGATAATCTTTGCGAAAGAGGGTATTCGGGGGTTGTATAGAGGGTTGACAATTTCATTGGTCAAGAGCACTCCTGGTAGTACCATTACAGTGTGGGTCTACGGGCGTGTCATGGACCTATTGAAGAGTATGGAGGGACCGGTAGAGCGAGTGTTGTAGATGTACATGTAGATGAGGGGGCTGCTGGTTGGGTAGAATGGAAAATAGACCCGGGCGGGTATCTGTACGATTACTATGGAGAGTTGATTTAGCACTAGATGGCATTGGGTGGCGTTTATTGTTTTATTGTTTGGCGTCTTTGTGTTACTTTTCTCGTATATCTCTATTATTCGTTTAGATTATTCTTAAATGTGTTGATATTCTCCTACCTGTGGTATACCTACCTACTCATTTCTCAATCCGCCTTCTCCCGCGCAGTAACCTCATCCACACGATCCACACACGCTTCCATCTCCTTCCAGAACTTTTCCAAATCCACTCCCCTTGGAATTCTCACTCCCGGGACCCCAGCCGGCAACTTCTCCACCACTGTCCGTCCCGTCTCTGCCTTTCCAGTTTGGGCCTCCTCATAGGACCCCTCAGTAATAACTGTCACCTTGAAACGTTCAGGTGTTTTGCTAGGAACGGATAGATCATAGTCGTAAAAGAGGATTTCGTCATCAGTGCCGATAAGGGCAATGGCTACCGCGAGGGGATCGTGAAGAGGAGGACCTTCGGTAATACCAAATACATCACTGTACATATTGTTAGTCATAATAATCTCAAAGATATAGAGGGGGTTCTTGGTACTTACGCATAGGTCTTGGCAAAGAACATCATCAACTCTACCAACATGGTCCTGAATACTGTCTTCCCTTCCCCAGGCTTCACCTCTCTGGCAGGTGTCTCTTCCCCATACAAGAGAGCCTTTTGCACCTCCTTTGTCACCAAAACCTTGTGCGTTAAATCCAACCCGACCATGGTCGTCTTCCCCGCCAAAACCTCATTGTCAAACAAACTCGCCGCCGCCTCTGGATCCACCAAGATATTAAACTCGGCATACGGACTCCAATTCCCAATTCTCTTCTGCCCATCCACCTCTCCCAAGTTCGCATCCGTAAAACCATCTCCTACTGCCCCACCCATCAAACTGAATCCCTTGATATGCCCCGCCAAATCGGGATACTTTTCAAACAGCACCGCCGCATTCGTCTGCGAGCCCGTAGCTACCAAAAAGGCAGTCCCAGGTTCCGTTGCCGAGAGCGCCGCGTACATGGCGTCGATGGCGGAAGTCGATTCATTGATAGAGGCGAGACCGTGCGGGAGGAGGGTGGTTCCGTCGAGGCCGGATTCGCCGTGGATAGAGCATGCGGGGTCGTGCAAGGGGGCACGGCGGAGGGGGTTGGAGTGGCCGGGGTAGATGGTGATTTCCTTGTCCTTGCCAATAGCAGTGAGGATAGAGGAGGCATTGGTGGTGGTTTTCCTGGTGGGTGTTAGTGGGTGAGGCACACACACACACACACAACGAGGACGGAGGTACGCAAGGTGGGGGGGGTACATACTCTAGGGAGGCATTGCCGAAGACGGTGGAGATGCCTAGGAGACGGATGTTGGGGTGGTACGCGGCGAGGAGGATGGCGAAGACGTCCTAGGTGGAGGTTAGTAGAGGGATAAGGGACGACTAGTAAGACATGTTATATGAATTTGGGTCCAGAGCGGGCTATTGCTGGAATACAACGATACAGCGGTAGCAGATGGGTGGCGAATAGCGGGATATTAACGCAAGGGGAAACTTACATCGTGGCCGGGATCACAGTCCAGCCATAACGGAACAGGCGCCATTGTTTTGAAGGGTATACCGATATTTAAAAGATTGATAATGGGCAAGATGGAAATGGAGTCCAAATAGATGAAGCAAGCGGTAAGTTCGTCAACTGATAAGAATGCTAAAATGAGGCTCAAGGACAAGTTCACCATTCAATGAAACGCTGGTTGAAGGAACTACAAAGCAAGATATGCCAAATTGCAAATACGAAATGACCCAGTATTTTACCGAAGGTTCTATCCCTAATCGAAAGAAGGTATATATTTTGGCTTTTGTTCTTGTAGGAAGTTACCATCAAAGTCGCTTTTGTATTGTCTTTGAAGCGGGGTTTTTTTGTATCATTTTATCTAACTTTTCTATTCTTGGATGTAGGTAGGTATGAGAGGCAAATAGGTGGCTGTGCCACTAAACAAAAAAACCTAAAAGGACAACAAAGGAGACGTTGTCATGTGGTAAGCCGGAACCCTGTTAATCATTGGACATTTACTCTCCCGAGACATCCGTTGGTCTCTTGCCTGATTGGGAATGGAGACGGATAATTGGCTGATCCGCGGAAGAGAAAGGAGGAATTAGGGAAGGACCGAAAATAGTGGGGCCGGTTGATTTCCCCGCGATACGGAGATAACGGGGGTAGATGAAATGATCAGAGAATCTGATAAGCAAGGCGATAAAGATAACGAGATCCTTTTTTTGGTATTATTGAAAGTAATATTTTACATCAAAGAAACTATTATATACATTACGGCATCATGAATTTTCTCCCTTTCTCTGTTCCATCACTCTCATGACATCTGCCACACTATTCCTATCCCCCTTCCTCTTCGTCCCACCCCGTTTCCTCTCCTTCTTCCCCTCTCCCCCCCCATCATCCCCATCATCATCACCCTTCCCTCCCGTCCATTTCGACAACCTCACCTTGCTGCTTTCATCCGCCTCTTCCTCATCCTTAAACCGGCTCGTCCCAAATCCCATATCCATATCATCTGCATCTCTATCCACCGCCTGCAACATCTTCCTTCTCTTCTCTTCTCTTGCTTTTGCAAGTGGATCGTCCTCTTCGTCATCAACTGCGGAATCAATCGGCTTGAGAGTTGCGGCTTTCTTGAGGACAGCTTGGATGGAGGGGTCAGACCAGGAAAGGCCGTGGAGGGGCTTTTCCGAGGCGAGGCCGGTTTTGGAGTCTTTGAAGTAGTTGATTTTGGCGGGAGGTTGGGATGGGGTTGATGTCTCGGGTTTTGCAGCTGACTTCTTTTCCTTTTCCGTAGTTTCCTCATCCTCCAAGTCTGAGTCGGAGTCTGACTCCCCATCATCCAACCCAGCCAATGGATCATAATCACTCCCCGCATCATCAAAGATATCCACATCCCCCTCCTCGTCCTCCCCTCCCACCTTCTCCTCCCTTCTAAAAGCCTCCGGCACCTCCATCCCCAACGGCTTCGCCTCCGGATCCGGCATCAGAACCTCCGTCTCTTCCTCCCGCTCCCTCTCCACCGCCGCCACCACCTTCTTTATCTTCCTCTTCTCATGGCCATCTTCATCCACAATAATCAGTACCTCCCTCCCCTTGGAGTCCACCTCAATCCTCGATCCCGGCGCCTGCTTCGCCCCAATCTTCTTAAACCGCTCACCAACCCCCGAAGCCTTTGCTTTTGCCGCCGCCCGTTGTGCCTTGAACTCCGCCAGCAACTGCGCCCGCGATCTCTTTTGCCCTGGTGCTGCCACCGTAGATAACTGTCCCTTCTTCTCCTTTTTCTCCCTTTGTACAGCCTCCACATCCCGTGATAAAGCCTCATCCAGTTCAGCATCCACATCTTCATCTTCAGAAGCAGCCTGCCTCTCATCACCATTATCCCCCGTAAATACATCCTCGCCTTCCTTGACCCTCTTCAACAACTTGAAATCCAACCCTTTCACTAAGTGCGTAGCCGCGATATCCCCCGCCGTAATCTCATCTCTCCGCCTCTCAAAGGTCTCCTGGTCAATCTTCTCTTCCTTCAGTAGCTCTTCCAACTCCTTGATCTTCTCCGCACGTTCATCATCATCATGTCGCTCTTTCGTCCGATCTTTATACCCGGAGGCCAATTTAACGCCTCGCGGTGCGATCGATTTGAAGATATTCTGTTGCTGTGCATTGCGATTGGCGGCATTTCGGGGGTTATACCCGCCATTCTTAGACCCCATGGCACCTCGAGGACTATCAAACAAAAAATGTTAGTATATATTCTAGAACAATGCGATCAAATCTCCTTGCAGAACTTACGTTGGTGCAAATCCAACCTTCTTGGTCGCTTTCCCGCCATCCTTAACCTGGTCTTTCTTTGAATCCCCAGACTTTTGCGCGTTGGCAAGCACCAGCTTGCGGAACTGATCATTATTCATCTTGTAGAATGATAGCAATAAAAATAGGATAAGATACCAGCCAAGGATCCCGTCGGCAATCGTTTCGTGTCGCGCAAGTCGCAAGTCGCAAGTCGCAAAGCCAAACGGAAAGTTAATATGGGTCTGGGTTACCGTAGCGCACGTGACTGCGTGTAAAGTGGTTGGAAGCTATGACGCGACGGATCGAGAAGGTGACACCAATCGAACAAATGAGGGTGTAACAATGATACGATAATGTGGTTTTTGTTTGTTTTGTTTCTATCATTGATTTGTAAATCGTGATGAGTCCATTCAAATTTTCTCGTAACCATTAATCATCTCACTCTGACAAAAGACCAGCCCCCCCCCC
>MKGJ01000681.1:0-10336 GCA_002018255.1 Bretziella fagacearum
GGAGGAGGAGGAGGAGGGGAATTGAGTTGGGGGGGAGGAGGGGAGGGGCTGGTGCCTAGTTAGCGGAGGGCACTTGGAAAAGACTTACAGTGGCCTTGTGCGGCGGCTTCGTGATAGAGATAATTTCCCAGGACAGACTTGGTTTCGTTTAGGATTCGCGAAACCTCATCTTCGTTTTCGATACTCTCAATGAGCTCTTCGAGGAGCTCGGTGTTGTTGCGACGGCAAGCTTCAATAAGCTGCTCCTGGATGGAGGCACCTTCGTGTTCATCGTTGGCCATGGTAGATATGATTGGATTGTGTAGGTGTGTCGGCCGATGAGAAAGACACAATGGTGAGTGGTTTATCGGCTTAGTCGGGAGGGGGGGGTTTCGTAAGAAAAAAGAGAAAGGGTTGGTAAGGAAAGAGTTGGGGCTGGAGTTGTACGGGATTATTTTTGGCTCAGTTCACGAGATTTGTGATAACAGCACAAGACCTTTGGAGGGGGGCTCTATAGGTTTCAGCCTCCTGAAGCTTCAACGTTTTAAATTATCCTCTTGCCAAAAAAAAAAAAAAAACAATTCGCTCCCACAAAAATCAATGATTTCTTTTTAAAGTTTGCAGAATTGAAGCTAAAGCTCCAGAAACTGTAATGCGCAGGAAACGAAGATATAGAGCAAGGGCCACGGTTCGATACAAAGGAGGATAAGAGTCTGTGACCAGGGAAACACAAGGGCAGAGAGAGGCAGCAACGAAGAAGAGTTTAACATCACATGCTCATATATTATATTTCAACGTGAGATGATGGCAGCAAGGTTTACCTGTCTATACAAGTGGTTATCTTGAGGCATGGGCTAAAGAATTCATGGAAATGTGTTTCAGTGTGAAATAGCCGCCATCAGTTATTGGACTATCTCTCACATACCGTAGGCTGTGGGATCTACCGGGATGTTGACACTGCCCCTCATCAACATGACCTCGTCAATACGACCTCACCGAGGTGAAGGCCGGTGAGGTTCGGTATGGAGCTATGGAAACCCTACAGCTAATAACCCTAATATATTGGTCCGGAATTCTATGGAAGGAGACATGATTGCTTCTATTCAAAGTAGAAGGTACTTGCGTAACAATCTCTATTTCTAGGAAAAATTTTTCATTCCCAACAACTTGCCTTTCTGACTCATTCATACTTTTTGTTTCCATCTTTGTTTCCATCACATTCATCAACATTCAAAGACTAGGTTAGCCCTCTTCATCTGCCCCATTCCATGCCATGCCTACGGCACTTGAGATATGGAATGATTTCAAGGGAGTATTGGTCGGACAAGCAGCAGATGGACATTCCCGACCGCCTGTACTAAGATCTTGTGAGTCAGACCCTTTGATTGACCTGGTTGTGTTCCTTGTGAGGTTCCCGCAAACTCTGTGAAGATGAGCCGAGAGAATGATTTACTAACGAGTTGATTTTGGGACTCGGCTCATGCCGCATACCCTGAGGCTTGAAGAGCCGAGATTGAGAGCAAGGGAACATGCTCGAAAACAGTTGCCTCAGCACAAGTTCTCCAGGGGGACTTGCCGTTATCTCAACTAGAGACTTGTCATCATCATTAGCAGCAACCACAACAGCAACCACCACAACAGCAACCACCACAACAGCAGCAGCGACAGAAGAAGAAACCTGTTTGAACGAATTCCGAAACCCCATGAGAGAACTATCATGGTTCAATGTCCGCCTTGATATGGTCGATATGCCCCTGTAACGTACTCCACAAGACCGACCCCCCCCTTCCGATACTCTTCTAATACTTTCTGCAGTACCTCTCAACCCAAGGCGATTGGCCGAGAGCTTACTTTGAGCTTTTATCACGACCAGAGACTGTTTCAGATGCGAGTCCTCATTGGAAACTGCAGATGTTGGAGAACTACTGCACGTTACTGTTTGTTGTTTATGGTATGGTAATGTATTTACTAGTCGGTGTTCACACTCCGTACACGTGTTCTGCATATGGAACTGGGAAATTACTGAGTGGAGAAACGAGGGGGTGACAGACTTTCATCATACTAACTAAGCGCCTTTGCTACATACAGGACAGTGCGTACGCTTGTCTCTGGATACATTAACAGTGTCCATCATACTCTGTAAGCTCTCTCAATCACACCCCATACCCCATTATATTAACCTGGAGGGTGTGTCGGCAAACGGAGAGATATGCAGTCACTGAGTTGTCTTGGGACACTTCGTCCTTGCCCGACGCGGGCTTGATCCTTCATGATAATTTTTTTTTTTGACTTTGTGGGTTATTTATAGCCACCTCTACGCCAACAGGAGGGGGCACAGTGACCAACCAGAGCGTCCGATATCCGGGGACCACCATAGCTGTCCCCGTGCGTGCTTTGGGATGGGATAAAAGAAAAGCTCCGAGTTGCCGTTAGTTTACGGAAGGAAAAAAAGAATTAAAAAAAAACAAGCTTCTGGACTCAATGGGTAGGTAGTATGACGGGCCTAAGCCACCATAACTTGGGCTTCCAGGGTCTAACACCGGTGGGTGTCCATCGGAACTGCTTGCTTACCTGATAATAGGTAAAATACCCGGACATGGATGGTGACGGTTACAAAAAACTGTTCAAGCTAACACTATTAGGTTTTGGTTCGCAAGCATGAGGTGTCCTGCAACTCTCTGTCTTGCCTTATTATGACTGATACTATTCAGAGCTTCCAGGCTTAGCTTTTCTTTTGTGAGTACAGGCGGACAGTGAGGCGTTTTTGTTGGTGGAGAGAACATGACAGACACAAAGGCACTGTATACTATGTTACCTGTCATGTTTGGTGGGAAACACTCGGGTGTACTTAGTTCTGTTTGGTTGTGGCGTGTCAGAGTTCGTGAGAGCCGGCGCCGTTCCCGCTAGAAAGAGCAGATAACCCTGGCAATGATCTACCACTGTCCTGAAGTGATCATCTCCATTGTTGCACACATCCAGAGACGAGATAATTCGGAGGGGAGCTTGGAGACCTGGGCGGCATATTCAGCTATCGTGGAAATCATCATCTGTCTACTCCAACCATGGTGGAAGGTGCAATCCGAAGGCCCAAAGATGTTTATCTTTGTTCACTACGCTGGATGTTGGTGGCGGTAAGTCTTGCTGTCCTTGGAATAACTTTGTGCTGCCCTTGTTGCATTTGCTGCTGCTACACGAGCTGCACAAGCTGCAGTACTATACGCCGCAAGCAGGTACTCTCAGACTGTGCTAACGTGAAGCCGCTGTTTTTTGTGACATGGCTGGCTTGTGTGTAAGCAAAAATTTGGAACTTTTGCTGCAGACGAGCTGCATGACTCAGGTATCTGTGGGAAATGGATGTCTAGGGCAAAGACAAGGTAAGAGGAACTAAAATTATAGTCTCCTAGATTAATACGTGGAGAAATAATGGTCGAGGTGGTCAAGGATACAAGTTAACAACTCATAAGGAAAAGATATATACGACTTTCTATACGTGTGTTAACAAACACCCATGCGAGCGAGACCTTTTGGCAGTCTTCCTGGAGGATCCATCCATAACTTCCAGTACCTTTTATTAGGTTCTGGATGCGTATACACATAAACATGCATAAAAAGAAGAAGAGCACATCTCGGTTTCA
The DNA here is from genome assembly GCA_002018255.1 of Bretziella fagacearum. Lineage (NCBI taxonomy): Eukaryota > Fungi > Ascomycota > Sordariomycetes > Microascales > Ceratocystidaceae > Bretziella > Bretziella fagacearum. Next base: position 3,615 of record MKGJ01000681.1, read on the forward strand.
TCACCGTAACGGCTTACTGGACAGTTCTCTGCATCCAACCAAGCCTCAATTGCCGTGGTGATTACGCTTTTTTATGGTTACCTCTGGTTAACATGAAGTATAAAATAAGTATAAGATTTCAGGCGGGTGTATATTGAACTGACTTTGAACTGACCTAGAATGGAAACGAACAGTAAGATAGCAAAGTCTTCTAACGACCAGAGCTGTGTATTAATCGATGCATGTCAGCCAGTATATACTGATAACGAATGATGTGTTTCCGACCCGCAAGTACATCCAAATGTATGTATGTATGTAGGTAGGTAGGTAGGTACATACATGTGTCTATCCACATGTATCCTAGTATCACCGTTCTCTCTATTAGCCCTTTGAGTGCTACATAGACACACCCCCAGTTCCTGTATCTCGTCGACGAATGAACAACGACAAAAACTAGGAATTGCACTTATTGATTACTACCAAATAGGCTGCGTAAACAGACATGTTTACAAGCAAGGCCGTAAAGGTGTAGACATATCAATTCTTGATATACACTGAGGCTGTCTCAGAAATCACGGCTAAAATAGCTCCTTTTTGGTCCAGGTTTGTTTTCTTTTTCTGTTTTGTATATTTCTTTTTCCTTTTTATTTTCTCCTAGTGGCTGTTCTTTCCTCCAGTCATATTGGAGCATCCCGCCCCGTCTCCGAGATGTAATGCATGCATGCCCTGTTCATGACCAAAATTCCCCCATCCAGAATCCAGTTTGCCACATGACCTCTTTTGTCCTCTTTGTCTCTTCTTCTTCTTCTTCTTACGAGTTATAGTTGTCCCCCCCGTCTATATATCCCCTTATTCCGGGGGGTCTATCGGGAGCTTTTTGAGGTCAAGTAGCCTACGAAAGTACATTTAAATTTGTCCCTGATTAGGAGACACACAGCTTCTAACCAAATTTTTTTTTTCTTTTTTGGCTGACGGGTCCATTAGTATAGACTTGTCTGTCATATCTTATAAGAAGCTGATGAGGGGGGGGGCTTGATAACTTCTCTTCTTTCTTCATTACTCATTTTTCATTCACTCTTCTTTCTAGTCAGGTTCTTGATAGTCCTAAGGCATAGAAGTTCATCCTTGCTCTTCTCTTTTTGTTGTTCCGGGTTTCTTCCTGGTAACTTTGTCTGTCAGTCTCCCTTGCTATTTTGATTTTGCTATTACACAGTGGAGATACTAGTGATTAGCAATCCCTTGGTATTCTTTATTACACAAACACCTAAAGAACACGCCCGTTGTTGTTGTGTATCACAAGCTGATCCTTCTTCTTGTTTCCCTAGTACATTTGTTATTATCCCCGTTTAACTTTTCCCAAAGTTCGGCTCATTCCGTAAGTCGTTGCTCCATCTAACTACTACCTTGCCATATCCGCTTGTGTGTACTTTTGCTCTTATTAGTGCAAAGCTCACATATATATCTGATAAGCCCAGTAGACTAACTTGGCTTTATATCTAGCAGTTGGGTTGTCAAAAAAAAAAAAAAACAAGTCATCAGCAACGTACGATCCTCCTGGTGTTCTATTTCACCAACATCACTCGTCTTATATTCGTCAATATTTCGTCCTTTTCTCCATCGTTGAGCCTCTTTTTGTCGCTGCCCCTCGACCATCTTCTGATCCCACTTACACACGGACTTTCTTTCAATACCTAATTTCGGCTCCACTCAAGATGTCATTAGGCATATATAACCTATGCTGCCACGACTTCAAGATTATCAAAACATACAGCACCTTGTTGCACTGGACCTGTAACAAATGCTACAGTGGACCGCACTGGATGATCTTTGAATGCCGGTACTGCAAACTGCATACATGCCGTCCCTGTGCCATGGACTGGTAAAGCTTTTTTTTTTTTTTTTTTCTTTTCTTTTAGGTAAATCCGCTTGGATTGAGATATGATTACTTACAGATTCAACATGCATGGCTCGAGCGGCCATGCTATGATGTACTTGGGGACGCTACCTATGAAGGCTATTGGCGGTTTGCACAGCAAAGCAGGGCTAGGTATGGCTATGTCACACAAAGATGGTCCGATAACATGTAAGTGTAGTGTCATGTCTGTGAACCCCCTTCCCCCCCCGTCAGCGGATAGATGCATTGATGGGAGTTGAGGGTGTTTCTATTCCGTCAAAGCAAACAGCAAACATTGTGTGCTAATAGTTACTAACACAATAGCTAAGATGTTACAAGACAGACTCGGTCTTGGCTTTGGAAGTAACATATATATACATATGCCATTACTTCTGTTATTGTCTTGCCGACTTGACTAGTAGCTTCACTGGTTATTGCATCTACGTTTTTATCTACATTTTTATCTATGTTTTTATACATGTTTTTATACATGTTTTTATTTATTTTTTAAAAATTTACTGCTGTTCTTTCCATATTTATTGCTTGGGCCTCCCATCTAGAGTCTAACGCGTCTTGACCTATCTGTTGTATCATGTTTCACATGAATATACGGTCTATCAAGTCTATATTCGTCGCCACTCTTAGGAAGGTCGGATGTCACACAAAGCCATGCGGCTCCCCTCCATTCCAGCTGACGTTGACATAGACGCACACAGCATCTTGTCTTGAATGTCTAAGAATTCAGCATAGAGTTGTCCCGCTTTGGCCTATGCTATATATTGTGTTACCAAGAGGTCAACAGGGTCCTTCCTAGGAGATTCATCTGATCACAATTAGACATACTAACTACATTCATCACATAATTACATAAATCGGGTACAGGAAAACAATATCATAATAATTGCGCCTATTACTGACAAGTAACTCGGCGTTTTAGATCCAAAAGGCTAATATATGAACAAGATACGTTTGAGGTTTTTGTGTCCTACCAGATAGCGAAGTGCTATCTCTAGGATATAAACTCGCAAGGAAACAGATAAAGTCGTGATTTCATAAGCGGCAGTAAGACAAGAAACAAAAACAAAAACAAAAACAAAAACGAAAGAAAGAAACAAGCAAACGTGAAACGGTAATTAAAAAGGCGAGAGTGGGCAAAAAAAGTTGACAAAGATCAAAGGATAAGTGTGAGACAACAAAGAAAGTAAAAAGCGGAGATGGAACAAATAGTTCAAGTGGTATCATCAAATGGTAAGATGCGGAATGTTGGGAGGGGGGTCTTTTGAAAGATTCCAAGCAGTCGAGAATGCGTGTAAACGAGGGCGCATCATGAACTCGTTTCTGGGCATTACGGCGTGGCGTGATATGGATGGATGCTGTGTGGAGTTTTTTTTTTTTTTAGTAGTCTTCATCTTCTTCCTCAATTGGCGCCGGCGTCTTGCGCTCCTGACGACGCTTGTGTTGCTGCCTGCGATTGCTAGCCACATTGCTAGCTGAATCATCAGGCGCAATCATGTCAACATCATCCGCCCACGCCTCGTCATCCTCATCCTCGGCACCAGCAGCCCACATGGGACGCTCATAGTTGGAAGCAAAGCTGTTGCCAGAGCTAGGCAGAACCTCGGGACGCTTGCGCATCTGCAGAGACTGGGTCAAGCCCGCAGAGCGTTGGCGCAGGGCATTGCGGACAGTCTGCGCATGGAGATGAAGAGTCTCGAATGCGTTCTCGAGGGCCTCCATACCGTTGAAAATCTCAAGCTCGAGTTCGTTGAGAACGGTAATTTCGGCTTCCTCGTCAACCGACACAGCCTGTTTGCCGCCAGGCGGGCCAGGAGCAGTGGCTGAAGACACGAAAGATGCCGGAGTGGCGGTCGCGGAGCGAGAATAGGGGCGCTGAAGGGGAGTAGCTGAGCGGGAGCCACCAAAACTCATGCGGGAGTTGACGCCATCGCCGCGGTCGGGGCTCATGGCGCCACCAGGGGAGAGGTCGCCATTGTCAGCACCAGACCAAAGGAAGCCGTCGAAACGGCCAGAGGTTAGAATCTCCCACTCCGAAGGGTTGATGGCGGAAATAGTCGCAAGGAGATTGTGGGTCTCGGGGTGCTTGATTAAGAACAGGGCAGTCTCTGCATCACGGGGAGGAGTGGGAAGACTGTACAGCTGCTGCAGGGCATTGCTGGTCTTGATGATGAAATCTGAACGGTTCTTGCGGAACGGAGTAGGTGCTCTAGTGGCAGGCTGCAGCTCATGCGAACCAGTCAACAGTGCATTAAAGTAGGGCTTATCCTCGGTGCTCAGGTTGGTCAGAATGGCAAAGGTCAGAGTCTCATCGTCAACCTCCTGGGGAGGTGGCGCAGGAGCATCGGCACACTTGGTCATCCAGCGGTCGACCGCCTGGCGAACCTTTTGAGTCTGGCGCAAGTAATGCTCGCGGAATTCTTCGTTCAAATCAGGATCGAGGTTAATGGGAGACGAAGGGCGCGGGGGCGCATCTGGATCGATGTGGCTACCGACGGCCTTGATACCCAAAGAACCCATGTCAAATGGAGGCCACATGGGCAGATTAGCACGGCCACTGACCTGTTCAAGAACCTCACCCCAGTTCAGACCGTGGTGGGGATACTCTGAACGCTCACAAACCAGGCACGCGCAACCCTCCTGTGGCAACTCACGGGAGAAGACGCGCTCCAGACGATCAAGCAGCCGACGAGCCACGGAGCGATGGCCGGTAGCAACTGCAATAGAGCCATGCTTGTTGATGACGGTGTTGTACTGGTCGAGGAGGTTGAAGAATGGCGTGAAAAAGGACTCGGCGCCTACGAGGGCGGGCACGTTTGGGGCGGTGCGTTGGACGCGGTTCTGGGACAAAACCGACAGGAACTGCTTCGAAATGGTCTGTGGCAGACCGCCGTGCTGCATCAAATAGTCGACGCGCGGGGTTTCTTGAATACTCAGCATGGGTGGCGGCGGTGGAGGAGGTGGAGGAAGAGGTGGAAGAAGTGGTGGTACTGGTGGAGCTGCGGGCAGGACACCATTCCGAAACGCCAGGGATGGACTATTCGGTTTGGAGGCATCTGACACGACAGAGGATCGGGAAGATCGTGATGATTGACTATTAGATTCGGGACTCTTCTCACCTTCGACAATGGGACCATCAGAGAAGCCCAGGTTGTGCGGTTGTGTTGGCGTCTTTGGAGACGAGTCCTGGGCGCTTTCGGGAGACGAATCGTGGCGGCGGTGGCGACGCTCACGATCACGGTCGCGTTCAGTATCATGCTCACGGCCATGTTCTGGTCTCTTCTTGGTATTACTGCGGTGGCTGAGACTGCGCACGCTGAGTCGGCTACTCTTGGATGTAGTAGAGCCGGTGCGGGAGAGCCGATCGCTATCACGAGCGCGCAGAGTTTCGCGGGAACTAGAGCCACGCGGGACAGCGGTCGAGTGGGACGACAGACGGGAGCCAGAGCTCTTGCGGCGGCTTAGTTTAGATTCGGCCCGGGCCAGCTCGGAAACACGCGACTTGGTCGGGCGCTGCTCATCCATGATGGTGTCGGCTTCACTACTGGCGACACGGCGACTACGGGATGAGCGCACCGCTTGAGGGGTTGACTGGGACGGGTCGACGTCAGTCTCGGGGGGGCTTGGGGGACGGCCATCGCTACGCGATTTGGTGGTGGTGGAGCGGCGTTCATGGGCAGCAGAGTCAGCCGACCGGGAACGGTGGCTGCTGCGCTTCTTGCGACCAGAAGAACCAAGGTCGGTCGCATCGGGAGTAATTGGATCGCCATTAGCATTGAGACCAGTAGTATTACCGCTAACTTTGCGCACTTGCGGGCTAGTAGAGATATCCTCGCGACTACCTACCGCCTCTTTGCTGTGAGTCTTGCTGAAGCTAGGATAGGGAACGGAAATGCGGTCAGTGCTTGGGCCAACGCCCAGCATACGGCCAAAATCGCCCATCATGTCGCTAGCAGAAGGTTTGTCGTCCAGCTTGGAGGCTTTTGAGTGGTGGTGGCTGCGGGAACGACGGACTGAAGAAGAATGGCTGGTCTCACTGTCGGTGGGGCGGAGTTTGGAAGGAAAAAGTAAGGAAGAAGCAGCGGACTTTGGGGAGCGGTGATCCTTTTCGCGATCACGATCACGATCACGGTCACGGTCACGTTCACGTTCACGTTCACGGTCACGTTCTCTGTCTTTCTTGGAGTGTTCTCTGTGCGACTTGCTGCGCTCAATGTCTGGGCGAGATCGTTTTTCTCGTTCCTTGTCTTTCTCACGAGAAGACTCGCGCTTTTTTTCTTTTTCTTCGCGGGGTGACGTGGCAGTGACTTCGGTGCCAGCGTCGACGGCAGTGATGGCGCCGTCAATAACCTCGCTTTTGGATGACATGGTGGGCAGAAGATTATGAGTGCACGACCATAAAACAGAACCGACCAAGAGCGGATTTTAGTGGTAGGTGGTAGGTGGTAGGTGGTGGGTGGTGGGTGGTGGTGTGTATGCGTGGTTGCGAATGCAAAAGCTTCTCGGTAAAGCGATAATGTGCTGGTTTGTTTGCGATGTTTTTTTTTTTTTTTTTTGGTATGTGACAGGTGATGAAATGAATGGTGTTGTCACTCAAGTAAACATGCAATCGACGGAATACAAACGAAGCGAGGCCAAGTAAACAGAGATGGTGGTTGGTCAAATGAACAGTGTTGTGTTGTGTGGGGGGAGAGGAAAGGAGGGGAAGAGGGTCGGTCGACGGTTGCTCAGTAGTAGTAGTAGTAGTAGTAGTAGTAGTAGTAGTAGTAGTAGTAGTATATAATGGGAGTACGATTTAGGCGATAGGTGGTTGGGCTAATAAGAGAGAGAGAGA
>MKGJ01000683.1:0-10286 GCA_002018255.1 Bretziella fagacearum
GGGGGGGGGGGGGGGGGGGAGGGGCTTTTTTGGTTTGCTGTTATTTGATACGAGGGGCGGCAGAGGCCGAATGAGGGGGAGGGGGATTCTGGTTGTGATTGAAGGCTAGTTAGGTTTGGGTTGGGCTAGGGGGGGCCGGAAGAGAAGAGAGAGGATGGAGGGGATGAGGAGGGTTCAAGGCTATTGTGATGATATGGAGATGGAGAGGTTATATACAATTCTATACCATAGATTGGTAGTGAGTTGAGAAGAGAAAGAGCTAGAAGAGAAAAACGTCAGATGGAGATGGATAAACGGATGATTCATTGTGAGACATTGGGTTCTAGATTTAGATGGATGATGGTGGATTCAGTGTGTCTATTAATTGTTCATGGCCACAATGCTGGGGGAACAGTTGATTGACAACTCCCAAGAACGGAGATGGCTCTGTAGATCGCCCTTCATCATGAAGCTACACCAAAACAAGTATATTGTAATGCTGCAATATCATGGGTTGGCAGTAATGTGACCTCGGTATTAATAGCCACGATATAACCCCCTATAGGCTCATGAATCCTAAACTCTGTAGTTTGTTGAGTGCTCACATCAACATAACTGTAAACTGATCAACAATGATAAACTAGGTTGGCCAGCAAAGCTTGCCACTTTGCCTCTAGAAGCAACAGCTCAGCTTCTATAAAGCTAATTCTAATATTCCCTATATGTAAGCAGCCGCGGCATGATAATCAAGTATTTTACCATTTATACACCAACAAGTTGTTATTCTGAGTCTCATGGATATCTTGTCATGAGGTAGTAATGTTTAGAAATGTCGATATCTAGCGGGAACGGCGAGGCCGCCATAAACAGAGTTGGGAATCGGGCCGGAGAGAGAGAAGGCCCGTTGATCCCCGAAGAAGAGCTATCAACGTCCGTAATGATTGTTTGCATTGTATTTTGTTTTGTCTCTGGTTTTGTCTATCCCTTCGACTAGATGATTATTCCGTTTCCAAGCTTACCTTGAGCACTTTTGCAACCCGCCTTGAGCAAGTCCATCTATCCCTTCAAACCCGTCATCTTCCCTCCCCCCCCTCTCCTGTATCTTTTCTTTTACCGAGCTCACAGGCCTCTGGATCTTTTGAGCCCCCTAACACGAGAGCAGTCCTTGGCAACTTTGCACCAGCCATTGTTGCCCCACCTTGTTTCCATCGTCCACACACCCCCCCCCCCCCTTCTCATCCCCGTATTTAGCCAAGTTCACCAAGAAATCGAGGTTCATTTGGACTCACTCAGCCCGTTCGTTCATTCCTCATCTAGACCGCCCGCGGAAGTTGCTATTGAACCAGGGAAACCCCATTCTCCAAGGAAAGAACATATTCAAAATACCTAATTAGGTTATTGCCCAGTAAACTTTCAAGGCAACCCAAGACCAAAGGCCCCGCTCGTCACCAAAAAATCCCAATTCTCAATTCTCACTTCTTAATTCCCCCCAAAACCGTATGCCCCTCGATGAACAAGCCGCTTTTCCTTCACTTTAAATTCTTTGAATTCCCTTTATTCCCCCCCATTTCATCCATTTTTATTGTTATTTTTTATTTTATTGTCGATCTCAACCTTTGTTTCTTTTTCGTTAAATTTCTCTTTCTTCTTTTTTTTTATTACTAAATTCGACCTTTTCGTAACGCGTATGCAGCCATTCTTTCATCTCTTCGCCACTCTTTATGTCATTTTCCATCCATAATCTCGGCAAAACACTCGTTAGGCCTTTGCTAGCTATCGCCCGCTCATACTATATTCCCATACTATACACATCACCTCCAATCTTCTATCAGATCGCCCGCAGATATCAAAACCAACAAAATGGCCGAGTTCGTGCGCACAGAAATCTTCGGCACGATGTTTGACATCACGTCCAGGTGCGTTTGTGCTTGTTCTACGGCTAATGTCATATTTCCCGTTTGACAACTCGGGGGACCTGGCGGTTGCGCTATCCCGCAAGTGGAATGACATTCAATTGCCTCTACCAGCAAATTAGTCGCCAATCAGGAACCCCCCCGCCGTCCCCGAATCCGGACCACGCTGAACTACTACTTCTACATGACGCCGAACTACAATACTGACCATCATCAACAGATATACCGATGTACAGCCTGTCGGTATGGGCGCTTTTGGTCTTGTCTGGTAAGTCAATCCAAAACTCTATGCCCTCCCACCTCCCGCGCATCTTTGTTCACTATGGCTAACCTTGGAGCTTTGTACCTCCCTCTATAGCTCCGCCCGCGACCAGCTTCTTAACCAGAGTGTCGCCATCAAGAAGATTGTCAAGCCCTTCAAGACCGATGTCCTTGCCAAACGCACTTACCGTGAGCTCAAGCTCTTGATGAACCTGCGCCACGAGAACGTATGCATACTACAACACCAACCAACCCACTGTGATAACCCCGCTTCATGCTGACACTCATCTCCCCCTCAAAAAAAAATAGGTCATCAGCCTTAGTGACATCTTCGTCTCGCCCATGGAGGACATGTGAGTGCTTTTCAACTACCACCCCGCTCAAAAAGGCAGCCTGATGCCGAAAACCCGCATAAGCAAGCCAATTGGCCCTATGGTTCTCTGCGCAACCCAATTGCAGCCAAGCCCAACCAATCCCTTTGGCTCCTCCCCTCCAACCAACTAAGCTCGCAACCTACCCCCCCCCGCCATGCACACTTTTTGTCTGTCATGCATGCCCGATTTGAGCATGAACCCTTTTTCACTGACATCATACCTCTTCTATAGCTATTTTGTTACTGAGCTCCTAGGAACCGATTTGCACCGCCTACTTACCACCCGCCCTCTAGAGCCCCATTTCATTGTCTATTTCACCTATCAGATTCTGGTACGCAACCCTCGACAACCATATCTCATTTAACATGTCAATATTAAAAACATACTAACACACGCTTATAGCGCGCCCTCAAGTTTGTGCACTCGGCTGGTATTATCCACCGTGATCTGAAGCCTAGCAACATTCTGATCAACGAGAACTGCGATCTCAAGATTTGCGATTTTGGTCTGGCCCGTGTCCAGGACCCGCTCATGACGGGTTATGTCGCCACTCGTTACTACCGCGCCCCCGAGATTATGCTGAGCTGGCAAAAGTACGACGTTGCTGTCGATATCTGGAGTGTTGGTTGCATCCTTGCCGAGATGATTAACGGTGCTCCGCTGTTCCCCGGCAAGGATCACGTTCACCAGTTCTCCATCATCACTGAGCTGATTGGCAACCCTCCTCCTTATATCATCGATGGTATTACCAGCGAGAACGTAAGAATAACTAACCGGGGGGGTTTTTTTTTTTTTTTTCAAAGAGTGAGCCAAGAGTGCCATGCAACTGACCACTATCCCTTCCCATGACAGACCCTCAGATTTGTGCAGTCTCTGCCGCAGCACTCCGCAGTGGCTTTCGCCACCAAGTTCCCCAACGCCACTCCCGAGGGTAAGTCTAGACTGTTTGAAACCCCCCCCTTTGGTTTACATGTTGAACCCCATGACTCATTTCTTTCTTGTAGGTATCGACATTCTCGAAAAGTTCCTTGTTTTCGACCCCCGTCGCCGCCTTACGGCCGCCAAGGCTTTGGAGCACCCGTACCTGGAGCTTTACCACGACGCGGAAGACGAACCCGCCGCGCCGCATCCCTTCGACTTCGAAGATGGAATCAGTGCGTCAGCTGAAATCTGGAAGGTCAAGATGTACGATGATATTCTGGCCTTCCATAACAACACTCAACTTCATGAAAATGGTGAGACTGACGGGGTTTTTGAGCCTATCGATCCTATGTCAGAGTTCATTGACCCTAACCAATACATGGGTTAATTACCCCCTCAAAGAAGAATCTATTCCTGAACACACAGCGTACACATATAGCATGGCGCAGGTGATGCAAAACATGATTGACCACACTGCCTCCTCTGACGAGAGCTTTGCAAAGGCACAGGCCGATATTGCCAATGGCTACCAGGCTCTTGCCGACGGTGCACCCCTAGGACAGGTGGCTGCTAACACCGGCTCTGCCTAGGACTCTTTTTGTAATGTCACGGTCGTTTCGGGTCAAGTTAGGTCAGGTTAGGACAGGTTAGGCTTGGTTGGGGGTTAGGGTTGAGCCGGCCGAGACCGGTCCAAGTCGTGTCCCTGATCCATGGCTTTTTTCTGGTTATTGACTAAAGGAAGTGGAGAAGGTAGAGATAGTGTTGGCGCAGTCACCAGTTTTGCATTCCCGGTCTTGATGTTGAGTTGGTACGCGCCAGCCAATGATCGATTCCGATTCTTTGATCACTCTCTGATCACCGACGATATCACGACAACATTTGAATGGCATGTTACCCGCGGGTTTTGGGGAGAGGGGGGGGGGTTCTATTCCAGCAGTCATTATTTACTCTTGGGGTTATCTCCCGTCTCTTGGTCCTCACTATTCAAATGTGATCCCTACCGATAACGAGGTCACTTCTTTTCTACAATCAATGTACAGTCTCTCCTCTCGAATACTGGCACAGAAGTTTAAACCGCTTGCTTAATGCCTGGCGTGTCTAGCTCACATTGTGCTTACGAGCATTGTGTGGTTCTTAACGACTGTCACGACATTTCTGCTTTTCTTTTTTTCTTTTGCTTTTTGGTCTTCTCTGATACTGGGGCTGAACATCATCTATAGATGGGGGGTTTTAACTGCTTTTTTTTACTTGTCGTTTTCCATCTTATTGGATGTCTGATTTGGAGATATGGGCTAGAGTGTGCTGGATATGGATGGCGTCTTGCCCATGTAGAACTACTATAATATGTGGGAGGAGTTGGCGGTTAGAGTGAAACATGATTATTGCAAGTCAAGTTATGTTCATCAAGTGTATTGTTCTTTATAACATTGTCCCTTTGATGACTTGATAACAACTGACGTATGTAATACAGTACGGCACGGTAAGGTCCGGCTATTGGTGGTTACGGATACTATATGGCTTGCTTTTTGGAAACGCCATTTGTGAGCTGTCACTGTTACACCAAGGTGAAGGCGGCCTGGACAGTAGATGATGGAGGAAATGATTATATGAAAATGGAAGTTCAAGATTTGCAGGAAATCGTCACTATTAGACAACACTCAGAGATTCTCATGTTGGATACAGGTCAAATATAGGGTTGATCAGATATCTGATACAATGTCAACTGGCCAATGTTGTCAAGTTTGGCCCTTTTTAGTTGTTGACACCGCTCAAATTGTTTTTATTATCCCATTGCCACCCACCATTTCCACCATTTCAAGTGCCGTGACCTATTTACGAAGCCTTCGGACTTTTTGTTAATGTAACATCTAGCCCACCTTGATGGAATTTGCCGTGTCTACAGCCTGCTTGGTTTCCAAAGTCCGGACTGGACGGATGTAGTGACATTCAGGTAAGTAGTTACATATTTACTTGTAGTCACATAATCATAACCATAGTACACAATCTGGATGATATACCTACCCTTACTTGAACCACCTGTCGGCTGGCTCGGTTGACACGTCGCTATGCAGTCTGCAGCCTCCGCCGCCACCGGCCACTCTGGCGGTCTCTGTCTCTGTAAGTAAGAACTTTACACCAGCTAGTAGTTCACAAGCTCCTGCATGTCTCTTTTGAATCACTGCACAACTGTTAGACCTGTCAACACATCATAATGATCATATTATTATTTTTTAGCTGGATGCCTTAGCAGTGAATGCCAAGGGAAACATACCCCCTTCCCCTCCCCTGGCATCCATCACCGCTGTCGTCGGCATCATTGTAGGTACTCTGGCTTCCCCGGTCTTTCTTAGCTAGGATCGTTGACCGTGACATCTAGTCTCCCCCCGCTGTCCAACTTACCATTTGCTAAAATCTCCCTGTTATTTCCCATTCTCGCCCTTTTCTGTTGTTTTTTTCTTCTTTTCTTTCCGCATAGTTTAATTCTCACCGCAGGTCACAGAGAGCAAAAACAATTCGGTCGATGGGGTCTCCCGAGACTTCTTCCTTGCTGGTGACTCTGTTAACTCAGCACCGTTTGTCACAAGGCATAGCCGTAGGACATCTGGGGGGAACCGGAGAGGGTCGACCTGGATGAGTTTTGGGTGTCAGTTAGTCTGGGAAAGACAACAAAAGCTGGCCTGGGTGAACCGGTGATGGACTGGGGGTATCGATATCGGCGAAAGCGGAGAAAGAGGAGATACGCATAGAGGGGATGGGTAGGTAGGTAGGTAGGTAGGTAGGTAGTGACATATGTATATCGACTGTCCGTTTCTCCTGTGAGATGCATCATTTGCCGAGTTTGCCGCGCGGCAAATGTTTTAATTGAGTGAAAAGAGTGAAAAAGATGACTGTATATTGTTGCTATTGTGAGTATTTGGGTGTGTTGATTCGTAGATTTTTATATAATTTTTATTAAAATAAAAAGTCAATTTTAAAAGTCAATAATCTCCAAGTAATTCTTCTCTTTTCCACCCCATTTTAACAAAAACATTATTCTTTTTTCCTTTGCTTTTTTTTTTTTTTTTTACATTGTCAGCCTTGAAATGCATTCGTGATTTATTTATTCAATTTCATTAATTGATTTATCCTATAATTATTATTACAATATAATATCTAACAAAAATAAACAAAAACAAACATCCGCCTTGAAAAGCCGACAGGCGCCACATTTCCGCTCCTTGACCCCCGCGAAACAACAGAGCTTCGATCATAATACAAACAAGCCGGACATAGACCTATTTATGGTTACGAACCCAGAATCTCTTTGCCAGCAAAGATAAAAACAATCCTTTATTTTTTTATTCAAAACTTCTTGGCTGGGCTGAGATCATTTCATCATTATCATAACCCCAGAAAGCCTTCTATCTTGAGGCTTCTTCCTCTCTTTCTTCATCTTCAATTAACCTTTTCCTCCTTCTCTCAACCTTATTTCCATCGTCATCCCATCCTCTCATCCTTACTGTCTCTCTCTCTCTCTCTCTCTCACTCTCTCTCTCTCTCTCTCTCTCCTTCTCTTTCTAAATCTCCTTCTCGCAGACACACACACTTTCCATTCGCCCAAAATGATGACGGAAGAACCTATTGATCACTGGGCTGAACCCCGACCAGAACACGACGACCATAGCAACGATAAAAATCTCCCAGCCACGACAAGCACCCCGCCCCGCTCTATATCCGCCGCCGATCCCTCGACATCTTCCTCTTCCACTGCCGCCTACACCCACACCCTCGCTCCGATATCGATACCCGCCCCGCCCACCACCGCTGACTCCTTCGACACTTCCGATATACTAACTGCCAAACCGTCATTCCTCCAGCTTGCCCCGAGCATTCTATCACCTATTGAGCCTAGCACGCCCATGACTCCGTATAATGCGGGATTCATCCCCTTGGTTTCCGTCGTCGACTTCCACCATGCGCGCGGCCCTGAAGTTGAGCATTGGTTTGGAGCTGACGAGGGACAAGATCCAGCCGTGGACTACGGTTGGGGTTTGCTTCCGTTTATGGCATTGAGTGATGGTGCCCATGCGTAAGTAATCGCCAAAGAGAGAACTTGTTGGTTCCAGATGTTCTCTCAATACAGGAGGTCCCTTGCATTTCTGGCACTTCATGACATGTGACAGACGACCCGACCATCCCCAAATATCTGTTCACAATATGTACCTACAACATTAACTAACTGCCAACGCTCTACGCTACAGTTCTTCCGAGGACTTTTCCTACTTTACCCTCCTCCGCCCTGAAAGCCCCGCCACTGGCCCCGCAACCTCCCTCTTCGGCATTGCCTGCACCCGCCAACTCGATGCCTCCGCCCTCATTAACCGCCCCGCCGACGTCACCCGCTCCACCGTCCAAAAGGCCGTCGTCGTCATCACTGATAGTCCCCAACACTTCGGCATGCTACGCGAACGCCTCAGTATCGTCACCCAGGCCTGGTTTGCTCAGCGCGATTTTACAGATGTGGAAATCTTGAATGGCTTCCAAGAGAGTCTAGCGGACGAGAAGAGACGGGGGATTATGGCGCCGAATTTAGATGGTGGCGATCAATACCTCGGGTTGTCATTGCGGGAGTTTGTACACGAATTCAAGTGGCAAACTCTGGTGCTACTCAAGTGCTGTCTATTACAACCCAAGATGCTCTTCTTTGGCACACGCTGTGATAGACTATGCATGGTTCAGTTCTGCCTCATCTCTCTTATCCCGCGGTTAATTCGGAATCTTCAGGACTGTGCTGACCCGGATCTAAACGCCTACGAGAAGACTCTTGCGCACGCCGTCAGCTTCAAGTCTAGCGATCGTGCTAGCATGTTGGCCTTTACCGGTCTTCCGCTTCAGATTTTCGGAAAGGGCGCCCTGTTTGGTCCCTACACGCCGCTGCAGCAACTTGACGTGTTAGCCGATGTTGGCACTAAGAGTTACATCGTTGGCAGCACTAACAGTTTGTTGCTTCAGCAACGTGATCGCTACTCTGATATCTTGATCAATCTTGACGACAACTCTATTAACATCACCTCAACTTCCCTCCGCTCCGCCCTGAACCTCACCTCTGCCGATCGCCGCTGGATGGATTTTATTGTTCAGTCTGTCAACGACACTTGGGATGACGCTAACCCGGCTAACCCGACTACCCTGCAGTACATGGGCTCCGAAGCTTTCATCCGCATGCAATTTGAAGAATACATTACTGCCATGCTTTCATCGGTCCGTTACCATTTGTTCATCCAAAAGAACCCCACTGAACGTCTTGCGCACATTGATGGCGATCCAGCCTCTGACTTTGGTCTCGATTGGGTGGAAGCATGGACTCGTACTGAGAACCATCGGATGTGGCGTTCGCATACTGATGATGCCATATTTGACATTGTCGAGCCCCGACATCCGTGTGCCGGTGGTCTGACAATAGATGACGTCCAAAGACGTATTTCAGAACAGGTCAAGGAACTGCATCTTGATGAGAAGCTATCACAAGGACGTGAAGCCATTGGCCGGAACTGGGCAGCGAGTAAGGACCGGGCTAGTCAGGTTGTGAACAAGCTATGGATGGATATGGAAACATTCCGCGAGGCGCAAAGACAAAAGGCAGAGGAGGAAAAGGAGGCTGAGAAGGCTAGAGAAGATAAAGAAAAGGAAGTGTCGGGGACAAAGAGTAACCGGCAAAGTATAATGAGTCTTGACGGTAAGAATATGTCTGTTGGCGAGCGGGCTAGTTCATATATGAGTAGCTGGGCCAGTGTAAGTTTTCTTCATTCCTTCTCATCCCATACACAAAGGTAAACTTGTTACTAACATATTTCTCCTAGTGGGCCGGTGAAAAGCGCAAAACCAGCAGCGGCTGGGGCTTCGGCCGCAAAACCTCCTCCAACAATACCCCCATCTCAGGCTCTCCCATGAACCCTTCCACTCCTACTGCCATGTCTCCCCGCAATTCCATGAATATCGGCGGTACCTACAGAAGTCTACACTCTTCAACACTCTCTGGGTCCTCGTTTGAACTCGGGTCAGATGTCCTTTCGGATGATGATGATGAAAAATCACGGCGACCGTTGACAATGGAAAGTATGGGGTCGGCGACGACAGACGCCGAAGAAGTGAGCATGGGGGAATAAGGCACCGAGAATAGGAATTGTTTTCATTCATACCAAAGGCCCAGGACTGTCGGTAAAGGCAGATATGTTTGATTTATGTGGATTTGATCTTTTGAGACATCGGCATTTGATATACGCACGTTTGTTGTTTTGGCTTGTCTATTGGTTTTTTCTTTTTTCTGTTCTTTTCTTTTATATCTTGTATCTACATTCGTTTACATTTCGGCTTGGGAAATATCGGCCACTGTTGCATAATTTCTTTCCATAATACATACAATCTTACCATATTAGAAAATCTGTACTTTTATCAAATCCTAGGTCTGTTTGATGAATAGACTTTTGTAGATAATGGCATGTTTAAAGCTTACTGTATGCTGTATAGTTTGTCAAAACTAACCTGTATTCAACAAACAATGGGGATCCCGCCACCGAGGAAACTGGGCATCCCTGAAGGCCCTCGCATGCATCAGGGCACCATTATTGCAGCGATGTCAGGGCATGGCGACTTTGCGGTCTATCACCATGGGCTAAACCACCAGTCGGCCACCAACCAATGCCCAAGGTGCGGGAAGGACAAGGAGGAAACTCACGAGTGGACGTGTAGAAGGTCCCCGAGGCCATGGAGCCAAACCTTTGTGCGGAAGCTGCTGATCTTGATCAAAGGCAGAACCTCATTGATACAGGCAATCGTCAAGAGGTCGGCCCTGACCTAA
>MKGJ01000684.1:0-10177 GCA_002018255.1 Bretziella fagacearum
ATACCTTGGATCACACTATAGGAGAATTAGGGATGGCTCTTCTAATATTACAATTCAGAAACCACTAGAAGGAAAAAGAAATCTTTTATCTGCCTTCTACCAGCTAATCACAGGAAAAAGATATTACCTTTCTTTCCTATATAAGGTAAAGAAAATATCTAGTGATATATGTAGATCATGCCAGTAAGAAAGAGAAGATATAGAGCATATTTTATTATACTGCCCTACTTAGTTAAAATAAAGAGGATAAATGATCCTTGACCTGAACTCACCTCTTCATTTAACTAAGCTCTTCTTTACTATTAAAGGCAGGAGTACATTACTTAAATTTATAGAAGGAATAGGGTTAAGCACAAGCAGGTGGACTATGGGGGTTGGGTAAGATTTGAGGCCATGGGCCAAAATCATGGTTGATGATGGGGTTTCTTACTTTTCTCTCTTTGTTTTTCTATTTCTTTTCTATTTTGGTTCTATTACTGTTTGAGTTTTGGTCTTCCATCTTTACTATTTCCTTTGTCTATTCTGTTTCCTATTTTTCTGTTTACTAAAAACAATATAAAACCACTATATATAGTCTACTAGGGCTTGTCTAGCATCTCCATTGCTAAAGCTGAATGAGATTACTGATTCTAAAAAAAAATTGAAAATAAAGGTCCACAATTAGTCATCTTGGGGGTTGGGAGGGGGGAGGTCATCTTGGGATCTCTCATAGCCCCAATGCCCGACATCCATCATATAGATCCATCAAGTCATCTGCTGATTTTGCCTGTCCTCCCCAGATAATCACTCCCCTTCCATTCACCGCCCAAGCTCCGGCTGTCTGCCACTTGTTCCCCATGGCACTCGATAGGCCGTCTGGGGTTATCGTTTCCTCTGGTTCACTTGCTGTTGTTCCTCTACGCATTAACCCGGTCCCTGTTCTCCGCATCCGTCCATTCCCATCACCACCGTTCTCTATGCGTTCCTTCTCTAGCCTCTCTCGCTCTTTATCCTCTTGCTCTTTCTGTACCAAGCTCTTCCCTTTGCCACCTAATCCAGGTCTTGTGATGGTACTGACGACTTTAATCCCCAGCCAGCCGTCCTGTCGCCAACCCGAAGCTTGTGTTGAGGGGTTGAACATGTACCAGACAGAAGCAAGGCCGAGACCCCAGGCGGAGTAGACGACGCGATCTTGGTCGATGATTATCTCGATGCGGCCGGCTCCACCAAGGAGGGAAAGCCATTTGCTGGTGGCAATGGAAGAACTGTGGGAGATGGCGATGCAATGGAGATCAGAAGGGGAAGACCTGGAGGCAATGTCACGGAGGTGGAGCAAGGTCTTTTGGGCGACTGAGTTTATCGGTTGTATGTATAGTTAGTTTGGTTTGTGTCCTGAGAATGAATGAGATGACTATGAGGGAGGGGGACTTACAGGCACAGCCGACGCAGCGGAGGAACACAACTAGGACATTCCGGCCATCCCCAAGGACTAATTTACGGTCTCGGTCTCGGGGGGCTAAGTGGCCGAGTTCAGGGGCGGGAGCAACGGGGACGGGAGGTGGCGCGGGGGTTAGCCATGGTTGGACGGTGAGGGGGAGGGATCGGACGGAAAGCCAAGAGGGCCAGTTGTTGGCTTCGGGAGGGTCGGTGGAGGAGCGTTTGGGGGTGGAGGCGTCGAGGGTAGGGATGGAGGTGGGGAGGCCGGCTTTTTTGAGGGCGAGTTTGGTGGCGAGGTTGGAGAACATGGTGGGTTGTGGGGTTTGGGAGGGAGAATTTATTGGAGATTATAGAGGGGGAAGGAGCGGATATCATGAGAAAGAGAAGATGATTATGATCATCATTGACGGGACGTTAGTGGAAGTTTATCTGGTTTTTTTGAAGCTTGGGCGAGTTATGTTGAGAACTATAGGTTGATTCTGAGATCAAAACGCTCAAGCTGCAAAGGTGAAACACTTGAGGGAGCTGGCGGAGGGTGTTTTGAAACGCGGAGTACGGTGATGGGACGGGGGATGAAATGGCTGGGGCAGATGGTTGTTGGTAATTAGGATGACGGGAGACTATGAGCAAGTCACGGGCAATGTTATTTGGGTTTATATGTGGTTATGGAGTCGATGTATAAAGTGGCCATGGTCTAGTCAGAGCAGAGTTGATTACATAACGACTAATACATGAGGTGGAATACATGCACGTCTAACAAGCATAAGGGTTATTAATTAGGGTTATTGAGATATGATGAACATGCAATCAGGCTAGTACCCCTTGTCAGACGGTGCACATCCGCTTGTCTACCGGCCAATACTAATTGTCTTTGGGCGTTGTTGCTTTGTTGCCTGCATGCTGCTCAAGTAGTAGTTTTGTAGGGAGATGATTAATATGCGAGAGACCAAAGAGACAAAGAGAGAATGAGAGAATATGAGTTCTCAGTTCCAAATAATACTTTAATGCGGAAGATAGACACTCAGACAACAAGTCGCCTGATTCCTTGTTAGTCCCTATAAGGGAGTACCACCTGTAATGAAAGTACTTTGGAGTTGGTTGGTGGTGGGAGCCTGCCCTGAAAGGACTCATTAATTACCTACGGAAATAACCTGTGCTGGCAAAGCATTAGGTATTTGCCACCGTGCTGGGCGCAGGGCTTGACCTGTACAAGAAAGAGGTGATGTCAATGCGAGTGGGGGGGGGGGCCATGGGAATGCTTAATCAAGGGGCGATACGAGGAAAACTAGAGAGACAAGTCGGCTGGCATAATGCGGGAGGCTGACTGATTGGCCATGTGGAGGGAGTCTGTGGCGTCTGAGGCGTACTGGAACTAGATGGTAAGAAGGGGAGGGTTGCCGTGGTAGGAACGGAAGAAAGAGAATCAGAAGATGTTTATTTTTGAGTGTGGGATGTTTGTATTCCTGGGTTTCCACTTTTTGTGAGACAGTGTCTAAGGAGATGGATATGGACGAGAATGGAGGAGGGTCAAGGCCGAAGATTTGGGACACAGAGGTAAAGATGGGTTGATTAATGGGATGATTGCGGTGTTTGGAACGGCGGAACGGGGCGAGAGACGGTGGACGATTCCGATATTGTGGAGAGATGAGGTAGGACAGGTAAAGATAAGAAGAGGACCAAAATATATATGTGCAATATATGTGTACCAGTCGTTGTTCTTCACGCGCAGCTCAGGGACAAAGGCTGTAAGATATTGCCACTCTAGGTAGTCGGTACTTCATCTTGAGTAGGACATGCGTATCAGATCAATGTACACTGTACACACACTCTCTTAACTATCAGCAGTTCAGGGGATCCCATAATCAACAACCACTTTTACGTATGTGGTTTCGTGGTTTCGAGCCCTTGGCCAGTGGGTGGGGGATCCTCCCCTTTGTCGACCTCCTTCTCCTCATAAATAAACACACTGCGTGATGACCGGTCAAGCGGCCCGACAACATTATCATATTTAACCTACAATATTATGTCGATGTAAATTGCCGGACGAAAGTAGGCTGGGTAAAAGGTAAAGAATACAAATATGGGTATTAGAACTACCAACTGCCGTAGAACCAACATATTGATATATGATGGGCGGGATGACCTGCCGGCCCATTAACCGCCAGGAACAAGTTTTGTCGATGATGGATGATGGCTTGCCGTTTAGTGTTAGCTAATTGTTATGGAGGTCAGGCTACCGGCCCGGGTTTCCAGTTTGTGTTTATTGTTCGCGTTGAGGAATTGGGTAATTTTACATAGGTTGACTAAACAAGGGCGAGCAACATTGTGTGATAGATAATAGGTCATGGGGGGGAAGGGTTCCAGCTGGGGGTTGAATGAAGCTGGTGTTTATGGATGGAGAACAACTGAAACCAAGCATAGGAAGTGGAGAATGGTTGAATTGAGCTCATTCGTAGAATGTTCCATTGCTGGGGGAGGGGCTGGACTGGGTCAGATATATCCTTGTTTGGAGGGACGGGGGAGACTGGGAAGGGGGAGGAGAGAGAGGGGGAGGAGAGAGAGAGAGAGAGAGAGAGAGAGAGAGAGAGAGAGGGAGAGAGACAGAGAGACAGAGACAGAGAGAGAGAGAGAGAGAGCATAGAATAGACGGGAATTTCTTTAATTTTCTTTTGCCTTTCTTTGTTGCTAGCATTTGTGTTGCTAACTAAGTCAGTAAAAGGTCATGTGGAGGGATTGCAGGCAAGGTTTGGGCATAACATATGAACTCTCTCGTCTGTTGGGGCCAAACTTGACCATTAGACAAGACATTGTTGGTTGCTCTGTTCTGCAATGTGTTGATGACATAATACCTTAGACCTAACATGGTAGTTTCTCGGTTCCATACAAACCGCACCCTTCCCAATCTGAATGAAATAAGCGGGAGTGATACCGTAGATATTCCGATAGTTCCTTCCGGAACTATCTCCAAAACAATCAATATTGCTTACCATGTATCATGCTCCTTCTTATTCTGTCGACAAACGCAAGGCTGTCTGAAAAAAAAAAAAAAAATTTTTTTTAATTGGGCTGGATTTCTCATCTCGACTGCTTCTCGTTGGACTTTTGCTTCCAACAAGCCTTCATCCATTCCATCCCTCCTTCACGACTTCACGAGCCATCAGCCTTCACCTTCACAAAGCCTACATGTGGCCCCATCTTTTTTTCCCACGATTTTTTCTCTCTTCGAAGAACCAGATTGTTTTACTGTGCTTGTTTTGATCCCAGTGTTTGATTCTGTAAAATCCTCTCTTTTTTTTTTTTTTTTTGTTCAGGCCTTCCAGATCTTTTGTTTTGTACCTTGATTTTGTTGACCGTCGTCTGTTATCATCACTTTCGTATCATCTGCTTTCCCCCAGGCACTGCTTTTCGCTGCCATTGTTCTTGTTTTTGCTTGCTCTTATATTCTCGTATGGGAACTCACGATACCCGTCGTCGTTTACATACTGTATCTTAATCAATTTCAAATCATCATCTTGTCTTTTCGTACTCGTACATAGCCTACCTAACTTTGCTTTGTTGGCCTTGATCTGCTCTTGACCCCTTGAACTCGGTATGATATCATTTGGCTCCATCACATCTGTCACCACCCACCACCCAAGTAGGAGTAACCCACTAACATTCTTTACTTGCATCTGTAAACCGTAGATGCCCCCCCCCCTCCCCGGTGTACCAAGTCTCAAATTGATACACTAGAGTCCAAAGCTCAAACCCAAACCCCAGCATCTCGACCCAAGAGCCACTTTGTGGTAAGCACGTCTCCCATCCAGACCGCCTTATACAATGTACCTAGGTACTCACTCCATGATGCCTTCTTATTGTTAGCATTCATCGACTTTCTCCACATGTAATAGCTTCACAATGTTCATAACTGATTCTGACAATTACAGCTATAAGATCAACTTGGCCTGGCGTCATTAACCGGTTGTATTGGTTCCTCCCGGCCTCCCTTTATACGTTTCGCCGTTGGCTGCTGGATTTCTAAAAGCTCCCACACAGCTATTTAGCAGTCTCAAGCCCCCTCGTCTATTTTCCCAGCGCCTTGAATTGCAGACTTGCTTTGGTACACGACTTTGGTACACGACTTTGGTATACGACTTTGGTATAGCCTGAAACTACTAGGAAAGTTGACTGCTCAAAAACGAACCTCGCTTGTCGTCTATTGTGTAGGAGAGCTCTCATACATTGGAACGTTTCTGTTTTTCGATTTTCTCGCTTGAGCGTCTTGGTCAGTTTACCCCCTCCCTCCATCTCGCTTTGGTCAGTGCCTGTCTATGCTGGATTAGCAGGGCACCATGGGGCCGCTTTGGTTTTGTGCTTGGCTTTTTATTTTTATATTTTATATCTTATTTTTGGTTTTTCTTTTTCAATATCACCACCTGCTTGCCATCTTCTTTGTTGAGAGGAATCATTGTCTGAGGTCATCACAACCTCCCAGATATACATAAAAAAAAAAAGACACAAATCAAATTTCTTTTTCCTACTCCCTTTGTTTTCTAACCACCAGACAACAATTAGATCAAGATAGCGCCTACTCTCGACCAAGATCCCTACGAGACAACTTCATTTTAATTATACACTGGCTTTCACTTCCGCCTCATTATTTCCGCCTTGAAAAAATTGCTATTTTTTCAATTGTTTCGATCAAAGTCAGCTGACGCTAGACATCAGCCCTTTACTCGCTACTTCGTCTTCCCGACTCGGATTTACCGTTCCTTTTTGATACTTTGAGCAAAATCGAAAGCCCATCTCACCTTTGGAGCTCTCCCCTCCTCCCCCCCCTCAAAGTTTTTTTTTTTTTTGTGTGTGTGTATACGAACCCAGAACTTGGCGGCATATTGCAACGAACCTGCAAGTACAGCACCCGAAGCTGTATCTCCCGAAAGGAGGGTTTTTCCATTTTACCACGAACTCCGTATTTTCGACGATTTCTTTTTTTGCCCACGACCTTTTAATAGATTACGATATACCGCACCCACACAAACACGATACACCTAGACCAACTACTACACAACCAAGACGACGAATCAAATCCTCACACATCTTCTTGATTCCAGTTGGTGGTCTGTATTCTGCGTTTGCTGTTAGAGATTCAGCCTTATCTGGCCTTGCACAGGATATATATCACAAGGGGAATTGAAAAATATCGAGTGTGCCACTTTGTTGCATGGTAAGTGGTAGAAGGAGACGGTCAGTTTTACTGTCCTGTGCTTTGTTCCCCCATCCCTCCCTCTCTCTCTCTCTCTCTCTCTCTCTCTCTCTCTCTCTCTCTCTCTCNACATATATATATATATATATATATATATATATATATGTGTGTGTGTGTGTGTGTGTGTGTAGGTACCTATGTTTATGGTTGCCCCTCATATTCAGTCTCCGTCTCCCGTCACAAGTGTGTCTACTTTTCATAATAATTTTCTTTATCAATTTTTTTTTCTTTTTCAATATTGATCCAATTTTGTGTGCAGGAATATCAAGTGGATTTCTAAAGAGGGGACTTGCTAGTAGTCTAGCTAGAAAGTTAGTTATCCTATCTTTTTGGTCAGTTTCTGGGGAGAGGGACATTTGCTTGTGATTCTTCTATCCATTACCTCCCTGCCGCCTCTCAAAGACGTGGGATTAGTACTCTCTCATAGGCTAGGTCTGGGATCCCCTCCACATATACCCTCCCCTCGATTCTGTCTCCTCTTTGACCACAATTTCCCATCTTCCCACGACGACCCCAACCAGGGCTGGCTCCTCCTACTGTGCCTCTGCATCATTCTCGCCTTGCTGCTTTCGCCGCGTTGGCATTGCTACTTGACGGAGCGTAAACTGTCTGTTTAGTACAAGGCCGTTTGTTGGTACAGGCTGTGATTATTGTTACTGGAACCATTTGACAAGTTCTTATTGTGACTGGAGCTAGTCCGTTTTAGTTGCTTCGTCTCTCATACTCTCTCTCTTAGTTCAAATCCCCTCCCTGTTTAGATGTTGTTTTGTGGTGTTGCTTGCAGATTGTATGGTTGCCCCCTCCTCTTGAATCAAACGCAACATAGCAACTGATTTGATAGCCCACATCAAAAAAAAAAAAAAAAGAAATAAAGCCACAGGCCACTTGTTGACCAAGTCTCAGCTGCTGCTTGGGTTTTATATCTTGATTTTCTGGCCCCAGAATTCATCCATCTAGCAACAGTATAGGGCATCTCAGACATCAATTTTTTTTTATCGTTGTTTCTCCTGACTAACTCTGAATATCGTGTACTTGTTCAGATTCGAGCCCCTCGAGAGCTCTGTCCAGTCAGTTATCCTTGCTACGGATTTGACGTCTCACCGACATCTTCCCGTCTTTGTTTCTGTTTTCTTTGCTGGCTTAGTTTGGCTTCGCGGTACTGTCCACCACTACTGTCCTGTACTTGCTTCTGCTGCAGCACCTTGAACTTACCGACACATACGCGCACTCCTGCTCGGCAAACACCATAAGCTCTCGCTCGATTCTCAGACAACAGACACCCTACCGCACCCAACTGGAGAAAGAAAAAAGAAAAGAAAAAAAAAGAAAAAAAAAAAGATCCGCCATTACTCATTGGCCGTTTCTTTCCCCACGACTCTAAAAATTGTAGATTTCTGTCTCGATCTCGATACGATACGATACCGACCGATGTCTATTGCATGATAACCCCCCTCCATCTAGTCGCCCCACGTTGCTCAACATTGAACGAATAAACGAAAACGAACAAACGAACTTGATCTATTTGCTTGCTTTTGCTTGCCTGCTCACTCCCGAACACCAACGCACTGCTTAACGCAACCCATCCGCTTCGTGCTTACCCTACACTTCTTTTCATCATTCGCTCTATCTGCCGAATTGCTGGCAGTAGAGCCCCGAGCTTTTGGTAAATGGACAGTCGGTCAACTGCAACGGCAGATACTACATCTTATTCCGCATCTTGGGCCACGCCTCACCCAGGCCAAGTTCCCATTGTTGCTTCCGCCCCGTCTGTTGTTATAGCCGCCCCGTTCTATTACTCGTCACCATTGCATCCCGAACAGGCTTTCTTAGCTCATCCCCACAACCTGGGCTCGATCTACTATCATCGTTTCGACGCTATTCAGCATTACAATAGCCTAGTTTCTCCCGGACGCGGTGGTGGTGTTACATCTCAGCAGTCCCACCTGGCTCTACTCTCACCCTCTCAATTGCATCTCGTGCCCCAGAGCCATAGTCAGAGCCATAGTTACAGCCAGGGCCAGTCACAGCTTCGCTCCAGTCATTCATCACAGGCCACTGCGAAGCAACAATCAACCGCGATACCTTGTTCAGCATCTACCCCGTCTGTTGCTTCGCCCTCCACTGTAACATCGAGATCACGGTCGGCTTCAAAGGCTAGTAGCACTACTACTGGCGTGTCTGTTCCCACTGCCTCCACCAACTCACAAAAAGAGTTGGGCACTGGAACCTCGAGAGGGAACAAAGGTCCCGGTGGCCATGTGAACAGAACAACCACTGGCATCTCAAATACAGCGACTTGTGCCAACTCTGTTACCACATCCATCGATAAGAACCCCCGGTCTGCTCAATACACAAGGGACAAGAAGGACGATTATTCATCTGGGGACAAAACGACGACTCCCGGGAAGGCCAAGGAAAACCTAAACGTGGAGACCGGAGCCCCTGTAGAGGCGAAAAAAGAGCCCTCATTGACCAAGATGCCGTCCAAGGGCCAGTCATTGAACAATGCTGCAACAAATGCAGCCTCGGCATCAGTGACGGCATCAGCCACAACTTCAACATCATCTTCATCATCATCATCATCATCATCATCATCATCATCATCATCATTATTATTATTATCATCATCAATGCGAGCGGTTGCTGATTCCAAGTCTAGTGGATCTCGGAATACCAATAATACGGGTAGTTTGGCTACTGGCGGGGGACATAAAACCCCCACTACCGAAAAGTCTTCCAACGGCGAACTATTGCCCCCGAAAGTCTCATTATCAGCACGACCAAACCATCTTCAGAGTCAGCATAATGCACACTCTAGCTCAGTACCATCAACTCCACATCAGCACGGTCGGAATTTTTCCTTTGAATCTCGGGATCCGTCACCGAATGCCGCCAACGGCCACTCACCACGGTCCTCCTATTCAGAAACCAACTCCTCGCTTCCTTCGCTCCGACCACTACCGCCACGCGACAATACTTGTCCATACGAGACATCACAATTTCATTTCCGACGACGGATACCGTATAGCCGGGGGTCTGACCCTCTTGAGAAAATTGACCTCGACAAGGTCAAGAGCGAGTTGACGCCAGAAGAGGACAAGACTTTGACTAATGCCATTAACAAGCTCTATGCCGAGCTCCTGCCGAAGCCAGATGTCGAGGCGCGACGGACCAAGTTGATGAATAAGCTAGAACGCATGTTCAACGAAGAATGGCCAGGTCATGACATCAAGGTTCATCTCTTTGGTTCTTCTGGCAACTTACTTTGCTCAGATGATTCCGATGGTAAGTTGGCTCTGATTAGTCGAATTCTGATTTGCTCTGGTTGTACATTTATTTATGCAACAACTAATTCATGTGCTACTTTTTATAGTTGATATTTGTATCACAACAACCTGGAAGGAAATGGAAGATGTCTGCAAAATTGCTAATCTCCTGGCTAAACGTAAGCTCATCCGTATATTGTATTAATAATTACTATGTTAATGTTGACCTCGAGCCCCCCCCCCCCCCCCC
>MKGJ01000686.1:0-10128 GCA_002018255.1 Bretziella fagacearum
GGAAGAAGATGAAGTTGTAAAGAATTTTTTTTTTTTGGAGAGAGAGAGAGAAGGTGATGGAAGAAGTAGTCACGTGATCAATGAAACAGGAAACCACCTCCCATCTACCAGATCAGGAAGGAACTACCACCTCGTGATAATGACTTACACATGTTGTAGTGTCCAGCAGCATCATAACCACGCTTGCTATGACGTTGACTGTAAAGGACATCCTCAGCAGCAACGGCCGAGCCAACAACACTTGCGGCCGCAAGGGCTCTAAGAGCAACGGTCCTCATGGTGTCTCTGTTGATGAAGAAGAAGGAAAAATAGAATTGTGCTGCTATCTTTTGTTTTGGGGTTTTTTTTTTTTTTTTTTTTTTTCCTCTCTTTTCTTTGTCGTTTTCTTTTCTTTGATACCCCGTTTGTTGCTGCAGAATAAGAAGACGGAGAAAGAAAAGAAGAAAAAGAAAAACCCACGGATGATTAGGAAAAGAAAAGGATCGGCGGGCTCGAACTTTTATATAAGTTGGATGAACCTCGTGGGGCGATTTCGCAACAGAGACGAACAAGAGAGACTGCTAGCGCTTGCTTACACGGGGACTGCACGAGCCAGGGAGACGCAAAGTATCAATGTATGTATATATGTACCTATATATATGTACATAAACGTCTGATGTCGCTTCTAGATCTTGCCCTAGGATGGCTTTGCTAGGGAGATGATCACACCTGGAAGGATATTGCATTCGACTCGTTCATATGGTTGGTATGGGAGTTATAATGATGCGGGATTATGAGGGTTGATGGCATCGGATGAGTTGGCCTATCAGCGACAAGGTACCGGTCACGATGGACTCGATACGTTGGTGAGTGTATCACGTGACGGCATGAACCGAGAACCCACCCAAAACTTTGTTTTTGTTTTTGCTTATAGAAATGTCCGCCAAAGGTTAATGATTGACAATACACCCTTTGTGTTTCAACATCATCAAAGACTCCTCAAGCTAACAAACTCTTTTCTTCCCCGTTGACATGATCTTCCACAAGATCTTAGCCATTGCACCACCTCCTTCCATTCTTTTTTCGCTCCTTCCTTCCTTTTTTCGCTCCTTCCATTCTTATTTACCTCCTTCCTTTTTTTCCCTCCTTCCTTTTTTCCCTCCTTCCTTTTTTCCCTCCTTCCTTTTTTCCCTCCTTCCTTTTTTCCCTCCTTCCATTCTTTCCGTTTTCTTGTTCCAACTTCCTGCTCTTTCCCTTATCATTTCACCCCACATTCCTTTTTCATCTCTTAACATAGGGTACCATTTCAGGAAGGTACCCCCCCTGCTTCCTGCACTTGGTATTGCAACCTTATCAGAACCCACTCCAGCCAATGAGAAGTCATCATGCGAAGTAATGGGGCCAATATTAATATTTGAATTTCTTTTTTCTTTTTTTTTTTTCTTTTTTTTTCTTTTTTTTCTTTTTTTTTTCTTCTTCTTCGGGAGATGGAGGAAACACCTTGCATAGACAAAGGAACTTTTTGCTTGCTTGCTTTGTGTAAACAGAGAGGAAGCTGAGCACACTTTATCTAAAAGGAGGAGGAATGTCTTTGGTTATGCATAAACTCATAAGTGAGATATTTCAGGCAAACCCATACCCTAAAGACATCGTCACCACCTTCCTTCCTCCTGTCTTGGTTCCATCCAACCTCTGATATTTGAAAATATCTGCCATAAATATCTCCAAATTTCTTCTCCATACAAACCCTCAAGCCTAGCCCTTGCCTATCTACCAATCTTTCACCTCATCGCCTATCAAGCACTGCCCACCAATACGCCCTGTTTTGCTTTGGTTATCAGCCGATCGATACATCATCTACTTGTATACTTGACCCATCATCCAACCGTCCCTGAAAATACAACCCCCCACACACAGTAATAAGGAAACTAAGATTACAACTCGAAACTAAGACATGTGATGAGCTCCTAAGATGGACTATTTTGCCTTGGGGCCAGAGAAAATTATTCTGAATTCGGCCTTTGGAATATTGATTACCAGTTTTACCAGTTGGGATAATCTTCTTATTAGGGTTAGGTTGCCCTTGATATTGATGGGCAGATTCAGTACAGAGCTGGCCCCACTCAATCAAATGCCTCAGGCACACACAAATATCAACAAACCCTACTGTAAATCCTACAAGTCAATTAACCCTACCAATATATCACCAACCCAACTTCTCAGTCCAACTTCTCAATCCAACTTCTCAGTCCAAGTTTCATGAACACGATGCTAATATTGATGCTGCTTTCTGTATACTAGCCCTCTAAAACTCTTCTCCTCCTCCCCCCAATCAGCTGTCACTAACAAGTGTCTAGCTAACCACCTTTTTTTCCATCCCTTCTCGCAACTCTCAACACCACTCAAAAATATAAACTAACCGTGATATTCTTTCCCTTCCTATAATACAGGAGTTTTCACCCCTCAGGTGAACCCATCTTTATAATCCCAATCCATTGAAAAACAAAACTAAAGAACAAAAAAAAAAAAAAAGTAAGAGGAATATAAAACATATGAAACCTCTCAAGAGAATCAAAAGACAAAAAAACCAAAAAAAGAAAAAAAAAAAAAAAAATCATCCGTGAATACACATAATCATCACCCAGTCCCGAGCTGACTGCGCGTCAACCCGTTAATTGGAGTGCAGAGACCGCGCATCCGCCGACATGATACCGCGCTTGGCATCCTTGGCCTGCAGACCAGTCAGCCCCCTCTCAGGCTTGGGATACGCAGGACGACCCGCCAAAACATCAACAATATCCTTGAGGTCCGTCCAGTGGGCAGTCACCGGCCGGCGGTTGGCCCAGTCAGTCTCGTTGGTCTCAAGATCCTCAACAGACGTAAACACAACGTTGGCGCCCTTGATACCAATGACGCAAGTGGTCAGAGGGTCATGCTTGACCTTGTTCTGGGCCCGACAACCGACAGTCTCCAGGTGCTGGATGCACTTGATGGCCAAACGGACAGCACGGCAACGGTCCATAGGCGAGGGAACACCACCTTGCTGCACGTGACCGGGAATAGAATCACGCGACTCAAAGCGGTCGTGGGCCTCATCGCGCATAATGTCCGCAATCATCTTGGCGTTGTACACGCGCGAGGCCTTTTCATTGATAAGAATAAGACGACCAGCACGCGACTTGCCAGTGTCATGCTGGAAGACCTCCTTCATGTGCTTGACATCCGTGGCCAGCATCTCCAGCGAGATACCCTCTTCAGGAGTGTAAACGGCCGCAGCACCAACCGACAAACCAGCCAGAGTGACAACGTAACCGGAGCGACCACCTTGGGTCTCGATAACAAACACACGGCGGCGGGCAGCCGAAGCGGACTGCTTGATCTTGTCGCAGTAGTTGACCAGCTCGTTCAAGCAAGTGTCGGAGCCCAGGGAAAACTCGGTACCGGGAACATTGTTGGAGATGGTAGCGGGCAGAATGACCATGGGGATGCACAGAGAGGGGTACTCATCGCGAGCCCTGCGCAGCTGGCAAACTGCATGGAATGCCTCGAAACCACCAACCAGGAACAGAGCATCAAACTTGTAAAACTCAATGAGCTCAGCCACCTTCTCCATACCAGACTCCTCAGGGAGCTCACGGTTGGTACCAATTTCAGAGCCACCCTTGCTGGCCCAGCTGTCGACGTCGAGCCAGTCAAAGGAGCGGACGGCACCGAGGGGCTTGTCGCCGTGGTGACGGGTGAAACCGGCGAAACCATTGTGGATGGCAATGGGCTCGTGGCCGCGGGACAGGCAGTAAGCGACGCCGGCACGGATGGCGGCGTTCATGCCACCAGCGGGGGCACCGACATTGATGAAACCAATCTTCATTCTCTGTGATACAAAGTTTGCTACTGTTAGTAATTTTTGTGAATTCATTTATAAATAAATCCATCATTGATGGACGTACCTTTTCAGCGGGAGCGAGGTCATGCTCGTCAGCGTGAACGTTGGTGGTCATCAGGTAAGAGTGATACTGGTCCGAGAACTCAGTGTCACGCAGCGCCATCGCACCTTCAAAGTCCTTGGCGTCAATAGCTTTGGCCACGGCCTTGGTGTCGATGACAGCCTGCACTAGCGGCTTGCGGACAATCTTGTTCTCGTTGATGGCAATGAAGCAAGTGGGGGTCTCGGGAGTAGCCTCAAGAACGGCCTTGACAGCCTCGACACCCTGAAGAGTACCCAGCATGCGGTCGTAAGCGACGGCGGTACCACCGCGCTGCACGTGGCCGAGGGTAGTGATACGGGTGTCGAGAGCCAGACCATCCTGGTCAGCCAGCAAGTCCTTGACCATCTCGGGAGAGATCTTGGTGCCGTTGCTATCGTGGGCGCCCTCGGCGATAATAACAATGGTCTTGCGCTTTCCGAGAGCACGGTGGCGCTTGATAGTAGCCGTCATGGCGTCGCGCCAGTCGTCCTCGGTGGGGCGTTCGGGAATGAAGATGAAATCTGCACCGGTGGCGACACCAGCCATTAGGGCAAGCCAGCCGCAGTGGCGACCCATGACTTCGATGACGAAAGCACGCGAGTGGGAGTAGGCGGTGGCCTCAATGTAGTCAACCATCTCGCAAATACGAGCGAGGGCAGAGTAGCAACCAATGGTGGCATCAGTACCCGACATATCATTGTCGATGGAGCCGACAAGACCAACAATGTTGAGGTGGCGGTAGGGCTTGACCTGCTGAGCAGTCAACTCGCCCTTGGAAACCAGCTCGTCAATCAGAAAAGGCCACTCGGCGCGGAAACGGTCGGCACCGGTCAGCGAGCCGTCACCACCGCAGATGATGAGGGCGTCAATGCCATTGAGGACCATGTTCTTGGCGGCAGTTAGGCGACCGGGGCGCTCGTAAAAGGCCATGCAGCGGGCAGTACCAATCAGAGTACCACCCTCAGAAAGCCAACCACGGACACCGTCCCAGTCCATCTTGCGGATGAAGTCGCCGCCCTGGACGAGACCCTCGTACCCTTCGTAGACACAATAGGCGTCGCAGCCCATGTGAATGGCCATGCGCACAACGGCGCGTACAACACCCGTCATACCCTGGGAGTCACCTCCCGAGGTCATAACGGCAATCTTTTTCTTTGGAGCGTCGGTCATCATGTTGGCAGAATGGCTCGATGTCGAGACGGGCGAGGCAAAGGCGAATAGGATTTGGCTAGGCGGAAAGAAGACGAGGAGGAGGCGTTGGAAAAGGCTCCGGAGAATAGACCGGAATGGAAGGAATAGAATCTCAAGCGGCCGAAGAAGCAGCTTCTTTTGGTTCCGTGGCATATCACCTCTCCGAACTCACGGGGAGAGGTGGGCGGTTTATAACGGATACGGGAGAAGAGGAGGAGGAGGAGGAGAGGTTAATAGGGTGGCAGATGAGGGGAGGGGAGGGCCCAAAAGAATGCTTGAGGGTATAGCGGACAGATTCGACGTCTATAGTAGGTAGATTAGAAAACAAAACAAAACAACGCCGTCGGACCAGGCAGAGCTGATGATAAATGATGGAGGAAGTGTGTGTAAGAAGAAGCTCCGTTTAGTTGATGAAAACGGAGAGTTGAACCGAGGTCGGAGACAGTTGTCGATGAAACAACTACGGCAAGAGCCAAGAAAGAAAAAAGAAGAAGAAAGAAGAGCAAAGAAAAAAAAAAGGCGGACCAGAATAGAAAAGGGAAAGAAGTGAGACTATGGGGTAGGTTGGTAGAGAGAGCAAAAAAAAAAAAAATTGGCAACTACTGGTATAGGAATGGTTATGGAGGAGCAGCCAGATGGACGGAACAGACAACCCTAGGCGATCGGGTTAAAAGAGGAAAGACAGGAAGGCGGTACAGTATTGGGTTGTAGTGGGTGTTTTTAGGCGAGTGATGCCCTGAAAGATTCCCAGCTTTTGGCTGTCTGGCGTGAGAGAAGTGGGAGGACGGAAAGCAGGTGATGATGATGGCAAAGGCGCCAAGGGCTTGACTCTAAATGCGGGCTGATGAGACGGGATATCTACGGACTGGGCGGAAGAACGGGACGGACAAGGTTTAGTTGAATGTGGGAGGCTCCGGAATGAGGTTGGCCGGTATATATATATATAATAAAAATATATATATAATAAAAATAATAAATAGAAATAAAAATAATAAATAAAAATAAAAATAAAAAATAAATAAATTTTGTTTTTTTACTCGCGAGGTAACTACTCGTCAACTGTTGAGCTAGCTTCCTTCCTCTTTCTCATCTCGATTTATCTCCAAGTTGCCCCTCTCTTATCTTATCGTGTGAGCGCGGGAGGGGGGGGGGGGCTCTTTTTTTTCATTCCTTGATATTTTGACTCTTCATCTTTCTTGGCTGCAACCATCAAGAACAGAGCTCGGCCTAATCCTCTTTTCTTTTTTTCTCTTGTTCTGGCCATGCTTTTCCTTCCTTTTGGTGGTGACGCTGAATGAGGGGTAGTTCCTACCAACTAGGAGTTTCCCAGAGCAAGCCGATATTTCTGATTGGTCAGAGCGGACCTAGGGGGTTGCACGAGAAAAAGAAGAATAGAAAAAAAAGGCGCAGTGGGGCAAGGTGTAAGCGCACTTTTGGACCTGTGAGAATTGAAAGTAGTCTCAGGGTTACAAGTTAGGGTTTCAGGATATGGACACGATAGCTAAGCTTGGTGTTTTATTTTTCTTTTTTATTTTGTTTTCCTAAATTCAGAGTAATTTATAATGCTATTTTTTTGTGGCTTTTCTTGTGGCTTTTCTTGTGGCTGGTTACTTGTCGTAGCCTCCTGTGAATCAAGGCTCGATTCCTACAAAGTGCTTGCTGGCAAACTTGTTCTTGGTCGCCGTAAGAGCCTCATTTTGCAATCTTTGCTAGGGTACTCCGCTGCCTCTTATACTGCACCGTCAAAACTGGCCCCCCACCCTCCTCCTTCTCCTTCTCCTTCTCCTTCTCCTTCTCCTCCTCCTGCTCCTCCTCCTCCACCGCCACCGCCACCTCCATCCCCGGCGTATCATTCCTCACCACCGCCGTATTATCAATGCTCCGCGTCCACAACCCCTGTCTCGCCATCCCCGGGTTCACCACCTTGTCCTCTTCACTTAGCGTCTCCTCACAGCAATGGGTTACCGCAAATGTCATGGCTAGGTTCAACACCTGATGGAGATCTGCCTGTCGTGTGTACTGGTTAACAGCCGGGCCACCCGGGAACAACGTCGCCAGGTAATTCTTAGTTGCTGCTGTCGCCTGGCTCTGGTCGTGCGCGATGATGTGGTACATGGTCGTAACAATCGGATACAGATATGTCCGAGCTTGGATCAGTAGCCAGTTGCCCTTTGTCAAGAATAACCGCACCTGGTAGTTCAATGGCTGCAACATACACTTGATGTACGCATGTGCCAATGTAATCCGCTGCATCTTCGCCATGTTCCCCATCTGCTTCTCCACCTCCCGATGCGGCGATGCTAACACCGTAAACCTTGCCTCCGCAAACCCCGCATTTCTCAGGGTCCGCACCAAGGATCCCACATATTGTGTCGTCTCCACCAAAGACTGCCGGTAGATATCCCGCGCTATAATCGGACGCAACAAATCATGTGATGCTATTGTCCGTTTTGGTAGTTGATGCGGCGGAAATGGTCGTGACCGTAGATGCTCCGTTTGCCGGTGAGAATAAGACAGCAGCAACGATAGTGTAATCAGTATAGCATTTGCCTTTTGGTCCTGCGGTAGCGTCTGTGCAACCTCGGGTGTGTCCTTTGTGTCCACCAGCTCCAGCACCACCTTTTGTCCCGATGGCATAGTATAGACAATCTTTCCATCCTCTCGGTTCACATCATATGACAAGAGACTCCGTGACTCCATCAGCAACTCATGCCACAGCTCCTGCGCAAAGATTGTATTCCGCGCCTCAAGTACATGGTCACCCAACGGCGCATCCGCACGGAGGGCCTGGCTTAGTTTCGATCGCCCAACAATACCACCCTCCTCCTCAATGGTCACACAGATCCTCTTTGAAGACCTACCCAGACGACCAAGATCTAGCCGCACACTCCCATCGTCATTACGTCGCATGGGGGCGAGATTGGCACTCCGGAATGGCGCAGAGGCCTCGGTGAAGCCGAATTTGACACCAAGGGTTTGTCCTTCATTCGGCAGCCGGCAAACAGCCCAGCCGGATTCCCAGACGGAGAGAACAGATTTCCAGAAGTGGCTTTCCTTTTTCATTTCCTTGATGAGGGACTCGGCTGATAGTTTTGCCGCGTTGCGGACTTTGTCAATGTCCATGAGAGCGAGACCGAGACTCAGTTGGTTGTCGTTGCGGACGCGTTCCGCTGTGATGTTGGAGTCTTGGAGTTTTGTCGAGCCGAGGGTGCCGATGCTGACCATTTCACGGAGGTCGGCGGAGAGAGTTGTAGAGGCTTGGACGGGTTGTTCTTTGGAGGTGAGAAGAGAGAGGAAGTCGAGAGTGATGATTGCGGAGTTGTATGAGATACTACAGAGGGTTAGCCGGGGCCGTTTTTACAGTCTACAAATGAGAGATGGCGTACTCTAGTTTGCGCAGAATCTCCGCGTGCGCGGCATGTGGATCCTTTTCTTCTTCTTCTTCTTCTTCTTCTTCCTCTTCCTCTTCCTCTTCCTCTTCGTTGTCAACGTCCATATCATTGCCAAGGCCATTTTGTGATGTATTCGGTTGCTTCTCTTTGATGCGCGTGGCAAGGGCTTCTTGGTCCAGGGCGCGGAAACCACCTTCAACTTCGGTATTAGTGCGTGCGATGAATTCGGCTACCGTCTTGGGCGCGCGGTTGCTGTTCTCAGTTGGCCATGGCCGGAGACCGAATGGAATGCTGTCGGACATGAGATTATGGTAGGGGGATATCGGGAACTATGGTAGGTTGTCTGTAGAGGTGTAGTATAAGCCAACATAAGAAATGGCGTGAATCATGTATAGAAACAATGCGATGATGACGTTTCTATCTAAAAGGTCAATTGGAGTTTGAACCCCTCCAATGCGCTTGCAAGTAAGTACAAGGCTGTATATCGCAGTGTATCAAGCCCCACCTATTTTCTGCCCAATACCCTCAGCCTCGCTAGGCGGTCAAGTTGATCAATCCAACCCCACTGACAGCTGTAAGTGCCAGCCGTCAACTTTTACCTAGGAAGCGGGACTTGAAAGCTTGACCAAAGCACTCTGACCGAGCCCCGCTCGGTGTAAAAAAAATCGGGCCGTTTTTTTTTCTTTTTTCTTTTTGCAGGCGACAGGTGGCCCACATCGGGCGGCGGACTGAGTTACTAGTTATAGGNGGGGGGGGGCTACAGGGGAATACGAGGGCATTTAACGGAAGAAATACATTGTAACTAGATGGCAACCTTGGCGGACGAAACCAGACCAAAACATTGTATGTCCATCACACCATGCCCACCATACTAAGAGCCTCCGATATCTAGGAACAATCACCCCCATGAGCCCCCGCTAATGTGGATCCCCTGAGCCCTGTCCCTGGAGAGGGGGGGGGGGGGGGGGAGCCTGGGCTTGGGGCCCACGGTGGTCGTTTGAGAATATGAGGCGGTCAATGGTGACGTCAGGATTTTGTAGGTGACTTTGAAGAAGGTTGTTTTGTGTGTGGTTGCGGAACTGACTGACCGCTGATGGGGCCAAGCATAGCCAAGCAATCCTACACATGTTACAGAGAGGAACTCTGATTACCACGGCTACGAACTTGGCCGGCCCGGACGGTGGTTTGGGTGGGATGGAAAGAATAAACTTGAATAACAGGACCGACTGAATGCAGGGGGCGAAACACAATTCAACGACCAAGACAGGCTTGTATTATGGATTTGAATAGAAACTCGATTCATGACCTCATGTTGCTCATACGATCATATTACGGACCAGGGCATCACAGCAACAACTTGCTGATTGCCCCTTGTTTTCCTCAGCAAGTCTGGTCATGTCATGTCATCAAGCAGCCCAGTTCAAGGGCACCGGCCTCTTAATACATGCCGTTCATGACCCCATCCCATCTCACCTGCAGCCAGCTCTTGTCTCACTCACCCGCAGGCCCCTCACACCATCGTCATTTGCTGGGTTGTAGGGACAGGTAACAGATTGCTCAGCCGGGGGGGGGGGGGCCGGTTTTGACGGTGCAGTATAAGA
>MKGJ01000692.1:0-10007 GCA_002018255.1 Bretziella fagacearum
GGGGGGGGGGGGGGGTTGATTGCGTGGAAGTGGGGCAAGGGGGAAACTAAGGTGATGGGCCTAGGGTTACATTTGGAGGGTTATGTATTGCTTTCACGTGCAACAGAACAGACATACTAGGGTTTGTCAACCCTGGCTTTTGTATTTGGCGTTGTACAGTGTTGGTGTTTGGAGGGGGGGGGATGTTATGAAGGGAACGAAGGACGGACGACGTCTGGTGAACCAAGAAGTTTTACTTTTTTTTTTTGTTTAATTCTTAATTTTAATTACAATTTTTTTCCCCTTTGTAGGATATTGAACCAACATGACGGCCAAGATTACTTCGTTGCCTATACAGCCGGTTTCGGCGGCGGTGCTTTTGGATGAAGAATTGCAAAGACGGGGACAATGGGGTGGAAAGACGGGTGAGGGGTTAGCAGCGGATAAAGTACGTCTGGGATGTCCGGGGATTGATGAAGGGGTTTTCTGTGGGGGGTTGGAGAGGGGGAGTGTGGTTGGGATTAGTACGGAAGAGGAGATGATGGGGATGAAGGTGAGTGAGGAGATGGAGGGCCGTGGATGAGGATGAGGATGAGGATGACTGACTGATGGCAAGGTGGCTATGCAGATGACGGGACGGTATTTGGTGGGGGATGGGGGGGCACGGGCGGTGGTGATTTGTACGGGGCCGGTGGGAGTGGTGGCGAGGGCGTTGAGGAATGGGTTGGGGGGAGAGCAGAGGTGGAGAGGGGTGCTTGGGAGGGTGGAGGTCGTGAGGGTTTTTGATGGGGAGGGGTTGTGGGAGGTGGTGGAGGAGGTGGCGGGAATGGAGAAGGAGAATGACACGGAAGACAATGAAGATGAGGAGGGGGTAGGGTTTGGGCAGGAACATGAGCCGTATACCGGCCCGGAAGCTTCTTCATCTACCCAGCTATCGCCAAAACTACCCACTATCCATCCAACCCCATCCCCTCCGTCCTTCCCACCCCCTCCGTCCTTCCCACCATCTCCTTCACCCCCATCTCCAGCAAAATCTCCCTCTCAAACAGTGTCTCCCTCTCCTCATCCCCTCCCCGCCGAAATCCCCGACAGCGACGACGAGGACTTTTCGTTTTCTAGGAACTCTTTGGCGACTACGGGGGAAAATGATTTGGGTGTGGCGGCTGGGTTGGGGGTTGAGGAGGAGAGGGAAAGAGATGATGATAGTTCGAGTTTGAGTAGTTTGAGTAGTTTGTCGAGTCTGGGGGAGGAAGAGGGGGAGGAGTTGGAAAGGGAGTTTGGAGGGGAGGTGCAGATACAGACACAAACACAGAGACTGGAAACCTCATCTTTACCACCGCCGACTTCCTCCGTTTCGTCAGTTATCGAACCGGCCGTGACTACTTCCCTTGCAACTTGTCAACCGGCTACTTTAGCACCAGATTCAACGCCAGTGCCGACGTTGGTGCTGGAGACTTTGGAGCCACTACGGTTGGCGAGTTCATCACTCGGAGTAGAATCTCACGAGACTTCACAGGCGGATGGCGGAGGTCAGGAGTTGCCTTGTGATGAACAATCTTCATTACCAAACTCACCAGCGAAACCAGATATGCCTTTTCCTCCACCTAAACCCCCTACACCACCTCCGCCAACACCAAAACAACCCCCCTCCATCATCGTCATCACCCACTTCTCCACCCTCCTCACCTCCCTCTTCTCGCACTCTGGCCCCACTGCCCACAACACCGTAACCCTCCTCTCTCGTCACCTCCGCTCCCTCTCCCGTTCCCCTTCCTCCCCCCTAATCCTCCTCACTAACGGCACCACCATCTCCCCACCGCTCCCATCATCCACCACCACCACCACCACCACCTCCTCCTCCTCTCCTTACGCCAAACCCCCCGAGCCCACCCTCCGCTCCGTCTTCCCACCACCAGTTGCCCCGCCGAAGCGCACCCGGCCGGCGTTTGGAATGTCGTTTGCGCAGATGTTGGATGTGCATGTGTTGTGTACGGCGGTTCCGAGAGATGCATTAGAGGCGGACAGGTTGAGGACGGGGATGGGGGGGAGGGCAGCGTGGGTGGTGGAGGTTTTGATGGATGATGTTGGGGTTTGGGAGGGGGAGGTTGGGGAGAGGAGGTCGCGGGAACAGAGATGGGGGGCTGTTGAGGAGAGAGGGGGACGGTTGTGGGATGTGGTTATGAGATAGAAGGCACTTTTATAAAAAATTTAGGGTTTCTGGTTTATAATGAATCATGATATTTTTATTGATATTGCGGCTGTTTGTTTACATAATCCACTAATGAATGTCTCTTTACAACTCCAAATCATCCAACAAGTGGTTAATCGTCTGCTTGACTTTCTCCAAAGCACTCGAAACCCGTCCACTCTCCTCCTCCTCCTCCTCCTCCATAATCTCTTCAAAGTCTGGCGTCTTCCCATCCATCCAGTGGTTATGGCCACCCACCAGTCTCTCATCTCTCTCCACAAAGGACTTCAGATACTTCTTCAGCTCCTCCAGCTCCATCTCCTTGAGCAGCTTATCCTCTGTGAACTCATGTCCATGACCATCCACCGTGGCCTCCCGGCACGGCAAAAGCACATCATCCACAGCATGCAACACACCATCCCGAGCAATGCCATCCGCATTCGACACATCAATCCGATCATTCAACCGAATCGTCACGTGTCCCATCAACCGTGAGACCTCCACCTTGAGCTGTCCCTTCTCAAGGACCGTTGGGAACGTCACCTGGCACTTGGAGCCCACAGTAGAAGCATCGGGCGAGCCATCCGAGTCATGGTCCGGGATCGATCCCTCCTGGCACTCTGGGACATCTCTGAGGATCGCCGGCCGGTGTGTAGCGTGCCAGAGGCACTCATCGACAATCATCCGCTTGTTGGCACGCATAGCCTTCCGGGGTACGGTCTCGCTGTGGCGGTCTTCAGATTTACCGAGATAAAGGGCATCCGAATACAGAGTGCGGTCAAACACAACGTGGTACTCAAAGATCACCCGTAGGTAATCCTTGCCCTCTTCGCTAAACAACCAGTTCCGCACTTCATCGGGGACGGCCTCCCAGGCCTTGTTACTGGGGATGAAGGCCGTGCTGCCTTGGGCACTTTGGCGGTGGAGCCACTTGCCGAGGTTGGTCTTCTCGAGAGCGAGGCGGCTGGTGCTGTAGTCGCCGGGCAGGTGCTCAAGGAGCTTACCTTGGCGTAGAGGCTCAGTGAGGACAGAGTCCAGTTGGTGGACGGCGCCGTTGCGGCCGTCGGTCTTGGATGAGAGGATGCGAGCGTAAAAGTTGATATCGGTGTTGGCGACACCGGCGTCAATGCGGAGCCGCTGCGGGTGGTTACCGAGGTCCTCCTCGTTGAGGAGCGATGGGATGGTGTGCAGGGGAATCATACTGGGACCGGAGAAGTCACCGTGGACGATGTGGTAGC
This sequence comes from Bretziella fagacearum, assembly GCA_002018255.1. Classification (NCBI taxonomy): domain Eukaryota; kingdom Fungi; phylum Ascomycota; class Sordariomycetes; order Microascales; family Ceratocystidaceae; genus Bretziella; species Bretziella fagacearum. The sequence continues at coordinate 3,406 of MKGJ01000692.1, forward strand.
GGAGGAAATCCTCCGTGCCAATATCAGGGGAGGCTAGCAGGTGTTTCTTGAGGTTATCAGGGAGCTTATCGAAGGCTTCGTCGGTGGGCACGAAGACGGTGTATTTGTGGGAGAGGTCTTGAAGTTTGTTGCGGAGGTCAGGGGTGCGGTCGAGATAGTCTTTGAACTTGGCGGAGGAGTCGAGGTCTCTGATGACGTCGTAGACGGTGCGGTCAGAGGTTTTGATGTGGGGGGAAGGGTTGAGAGGGAGGATGGCGGCAGAGGCGCCGAGGGCGGTGATGATGGGGAGCAGTGAGGCGCGCATATTGAAATGACTAGATATTGTGGTTTTTTTTTTGTAAAAATGATGATGATGGGCTGGGCTGATGGATAAAGGGAAAAGAGTTACTACAAAGAAGAGACGGGAGGGACTCAAAGCATAGACTTTATACTGTTTACCGTATCGGAGGCCTTCCCCAAACAGTACAGCTCTATCCCGTGCAAGCCGTTGAACAACGTCAGCGGCAGTCATTTGCCACCACTGGAAGTTTGTGCTCGATGCTGATTGGCCGTATCACCCCCATGATGTTGAAATTCCGGGGTTGTTATTCCGGATTAGGGCATTCCTCGTCGAATAGCGTAGGGCAGTGCTGAAGTTTGCGAACGGCCTAGAGGGATGGAAAGATGGAGAGAGACGGGCTGGTCACCTGATTTGTTTGGGAGGGGGGGAATCGGCACGTGAAGGAGAATGTAGGGTTTGAGGGGAACTTGATGGAATGGGGCTTGGGAGGAACGGAGACGGAGACGGGAACGGGACAGATGTGGGGTAACGTTCACATGTGACTTTAGGGTTATATATGTACAAGGGCCTTAGTAATCAACGATATCGCGTCGATCTGTACAACACTCCATCTATCTGCCTACTTAAAAGCGGGTCCTGCAACCACTAGTTAAAAAAAAACCCCCAGCCAGCCTTGTTCTTTCAAGCCCCGCCCAAGCTTCAGAACTAAACGAACACCCAACCACAGACCACAGACCACAGCTCTAGCCTTTTTCTGTATGAGCTGGCAAGCTACCGCATATTTGCAGCATGCAGCTGGCCATTTATTGAAATTCGAGGTCACAGATATATATGCACGATGCTGTCAGATTCCGGTTGATTTGTCGTCTGTTGTGTTCAATGTATAGGCTACTAGGAAATAAAATTAAAAATTAAAAGAATTGTATGGACTCTCGTGAGAAATGACTAAAGAGGAAGGAACCGCAATTTTTATAGAAGTTCCTGCCATGTGGAGTATCTCCGGTAAAACGTCACGAATTGGAATTATTTTTTGTGCGTTTGCAAAATTAAAATAGAACAAACCAAATCTGTGAATAGCTTCACTTTTCTTATCTTCTCTGAATTTCCACTTCGAAGCTTCCGCCTGTTTCCATTCCACAGTCCTTCCAATCATCAGCAACATCGTCGTCACAAGTCAACGACTGCGCAGAACCACCCACAATCAGCGCTGGGACTTCCTCTCGCCAGGTTGTTTCAATCCAAACTTTGGATACAACCATCAGTAAGCCTCTTCCTCGGTCTTCACCATCCTCCCATCCAACCCCATTCACGAATCCTTCATCACCAAAAGTATTGTCGTCTTTCCATTTTGCCCTCTTCTTCATCTATCCCTCCCCCCCCGTCCACTCCCCGCACCAACACTATCAAATAGCGGTGGCTCACATCTTCCCTTGTCCCCCCCCCATTTCACCATCAAAACGTCACTCACCCAACCTCGTCCCATCTTGTCTGTCTCTCCACTAGCATCCCCCCAGTCTTTGCTTACCCTGAGCGACGCCCGGGCCAACACGGGACAAGTGCATAGGATGCAGCTCAGCACAATCACATACGATAGGCTACAAACTTTTAGGCTGGGAATGGGAGGAAGGGCAAGGTAGGGGGGGGGGGGCTCACCGCACTTGTCCCGTGTGTTTCTTATTCCCAACCTCCCATGTAAGTACTCGTGTTGACTCCGAGGCCTAGACAACCCGCCAATGCCTATCAATATGTCGCCGAATTCTGGGGATGAGAACCACTCACTGATCAAGGCCATCCTCGTCGAGTCCACGAGTTTTCCTCCCCAGCCTGCCTCTACCAGAGAATCACCCCCGGAAGTCATGGCAGAGTAAGAAGTACATGGTTGCCAGACCACTTTTCTTGCTGCAAGGCCGACATGCAATGCACCGTCATGTTTCTCTCGTCAGTTGCATCTTTTCTGCAATTTTTTTCCTTGTTTTTTTTCCTTGTTTCATTTACTACCAGCGGTTGAGAAGTTTGGTTGTTACTTGGGTCTTGATCTTTGTCCCTTGATATCTTTTTCTTTTTTTCGTTTCAACCAAGTATCGTCACCTTTTTTTTTTTTTTTTTTTTTCCAATATCAACTTTGAAAGTTGAAACATTGTTTCCTGGTTGTTTCTGTACTCGGTAGGCTCTACAGCTGCCACCGGCAAGTAACCGTCACACCACAACAAAACTATCTGCATATTGTGCTCCCCCGGTTGTGCCAACCTATACTCGCATCTCTCAAAGACCTCCCCTCACTGCTGGCAGCGAGAGCATCACCCCCTCAATCCCCTCCTGCCCACCAACCAAAAAACCCATTCCCATCGGCCCTGAGACTGACCCTCAGTCCCAATCTCAGCATGAACACCGATCAACTACCACAGCACGCCGTGCCACCACACCCACTCCACAAATCTACCTCTCCCGATTCTACCATATCCGCCTCAGCTCAACGCGGCCAACCCACCACCCCCTCTCCCCTCCTTTCCATTGTTATCGCCCCGGGCTCCTCCGCCTCCAACTCTGACGCCGATTTTCACATCGACGCCCGCTTTGACTCTTCAAATGACTCTGAAGAGGACCCAGATAGCTTTGCTTTCGCCGATGGGACGGTCGTCCGCCACTCGGTAGACCACCAGGACGACAAGGAGAACGAAGATTCCAGTGACTTTGACGACTCCGAGTACTTCCCTCCCAACTTCCCACTGGAACACAACGACTCGTACGAGACTCTTCCTGTCCTTTCAGAACCCGAAATCGCCACTGTGCACACTGCCAATGTTGCCGTAAACTTTGGCGCCCAAAATCTGGGCGCAGACTACAATCTCCCAGCTTACATTGTCCAACGTCTTAGTCAAAACCCCGGCCAAAAGCACCAACTTGTTGAAATCCCCCAGTCCCCTACTTTTTCTCAATTCCGTACCAGTCAGATCAACAACCCCTTGGTTATAAATATGGCTTCCCCCACCTCTCCTACCACCCCTGCTCCGGCCTCACCCCGGCGCCCGCACCCGGACTCTAACCGTATTCTCCGCGAGGAGATTTCCCGTTTCAACAATGGAGATATAACCCCCGGCATCGATGACACCCTTTTTGTCCGCACTGCTCTCAATAACATTACCCGCACCGACGGCATTCCAATGACCCTTGCCCTTCCGGTCACTCCAGCTACCGAAGTAGCCACCGCCATCTCCCGTCAAATGGAACATGGCGTTGGCCCCACCAGACAGACGGCTTCCAAGAAGAACCCTGATGCATCTTTTGCGCCCGATGACGAAAAGTTCATGTCAGTAGCAAGGGGTCAGCCGCAGTTGGATCGGACTCTACCAGGGCTTTCGCAGCATGTAGAGAAACATGAGATACCGCCGGTGCCAACTAGCGGAAGGCCAAAAACTGGTCGGTTTAACAATTCTAACTGGGTGCCAGTTTCGGATGACATTGTACGTCTGGTGGACCCTCAGCGCGTCAAGTATCCGGCGCAGAATTTTGTGCCCGCGATCCTCGGGTTGCCATCGTTCTTGGCTCTTGGTGCCTTGACAAGCGCGATGACTGCGGTGCTCATGTGCTGTGCCATCCACTCTACTAAAAATGACGGTCTGTCAGATTATACTGGGTCTATCAACTCCCACAAATATTTTGTCTTCCGTATCCTCCCCGCGTTCATCAGTGCCATTATCCTTTTGTATACTCAGAGTATAATTTCGGCGACGTTTCGTCTTCTTCCCTTTGCCCGCATGGCCTCGGCCAATCCTGCGCCGCGCACTGGGGCTATCTTTCAGGATTTATACCCACAGTGTTTTGCGTGGCCGGAGTTGGTTGGGCCACTGCCGGTAAAGTATGCGCAGTTCACGGCGTGGTTGCTAAACTTTGCGATGCCGTTGCATGCGGCAGGGTTTGTGGTCAAGTACTATGGTGGTGCCTGGAGATGGACGGTCTGCCAGGGTGTCACATGGGTGCTGGTTGTAATATATCTTTTCTTGCTGTCGGGGTTGGGCGTGCTTTGCCATTACTGGTTTGGTCGGACTACTGGACTGCTTTGGGATATACGGAGCATTGCAGATGTCATCCCTATGCTGAATCTTTCAAACATCAACAGATCGTATACGGGGACTCAGTTCATCCAATCCCGGCGTGATTTGATGGCACACCTTGAGAACAACATGGTGGATCGCCTCGGCTATTGGTCACATGACAGCGTGGATATTGAAAGTCCCAGTACCGTCCTCTGGCATGCCATTGGCATCTCGTACTTCCAAGTCGGGGAAGTCGCTAACTATGAGAAGCGGCGGATCAAGGGCAGTGGGTCTATTGGAGGCGCCGCCTGGAATGAAGTAGCCAAGGCTCCTGGCACTGGGGGGAGCACTGGGGGGAGCACTGGGGGGTTAAGCTCGGATGCAACGGTGCGAGGTGATGCTTCGGATGTGGAAGCACTGGCGAGTCTGTTTACTTACCGGCCGTGGTGTCTACGAGTCATACCAGGGATTTCCTTTTTGGCGGGTGGCCTTGCACTGTACATTGCCTTTTTGGTCGTCACGTTCCTCCCTGGGACGCAACTGTCCGATGGCTTCTCTCCCGACCTTCGCATTGCCCCGGATGCTGCCGGCTTTTCCCCCGCTAGCTTTGTCTTTTCGTTCATCCCCGCTCTTATTGGGCAGATTCTCTTGCTCCTTTTTCAAAGTTACGAACTGCAGCTCCGGATTATGACGCCATGGGCGGCTCTGGCGGCACCGGAGGGGGCCAAGGCGCGGTATGGGTTGCTTGCGGACTACGCGGCGTGTCTTCCGGGGCAGACGGTGATGCATGCGTTTGTCAATGGAGAGTATCGGCTTGCGGTGGTTAGCTTCCTGGCGACGCTCTTTGTGTTTTTGCCGGGTTTGGCCGGTGGGTTGTTGATGGCGCTTTCTCGGGGGGCACAGGTGCGCATGTATGCGTCACTAGGGGTTCTGTACACGCTGGTTGCTCTTGTGACGTTGTATGTTGTGGGGTTGGCGGTGATGGTGCCGGGGCGAAGAAGACTGGGTCTTCCGCATGCGGTGGGGTGTCTGGCGGAGGTGATTAGTTTTGTGGCGGGGTGGGAAGCGGCTGGGGATGTGGCGTTTGCAATTGTGAAGGGGAAGGAGGATTTAGTGGAACGCTTGGGTGGTGGGGAGAGTGAGTGGTGTCTTGGGGGGGTTGAGGGAGGAGTTGGGGTTAGGAGAGTGAGGAGGGTAAAAGTTTAGGAGGGGGAGGAAGAGGGGTAGGAGTAGAAGGGGGGAGGTTTTATGTTTTGAATTATGTTTTGAGTCATGGTTAGGATGTATATGTTTATGAGTTATGATTTTGTTTTTTGTTGTTGTTTTATTTTTGGGTTGGTATTTTGTCTTTTGTCTTTTATATATTCTTTTTCTTTCCTATTTGTACTAGTCATTACTCGGCTATCGACTTGTCTAGCCGTCACGGAAACCCTCCACCCAGTACAACCGAAGCCCGTCTCGGCACGTGGGGGGGTGGGGGGGAGAAGTTCCAAGATGAAGGTTACCGGTACTACCGTGTTGCCATGTTGCCATGCATACAGAATTTTTTTTTTTTTTTTTTTTTTNTTTTTTCTTCCTTTCTTTTAGGTCATATACCTGCAATGGCAGTGTCCCACTGACGTCCATCCAGAGAAAGAAAACAAGAAGAAAAGAAAATAGTGACTGTAACGTAGCGATGAGAGAGACTGAAGACTAGAGTACGAGGTTGGCGTAACCTCTTCCTTCTTCTCCGGCTAGCATATTGGATATCCGGGTTGGTTTGTTAACCGAGACACCCCCATCACCTTTCTCCCTCTCTCCCCGCCACGCCACACCGCGGTACTGCATCTATGGAATGATCAGACGCCAAGCATGTACCTACTCACCCAACCCAACCCAACCCAATTGTTTATCCCCCTCTCTCTCCGATAAGACTCTAGGGCCCCCGGTCAATAATTTCTTTTTTTTTTTTTTTTTTTCTCTTTTTGGAGTCTTGATGGTACATTGTTACTCTCTGTTTGTAACCGGCCATGTCTGTTTTTAGGAAGAGGGGAAGGGGAGGAAGAGGTTGAAACGAAACAGTTCGGGAGGGGGGGGATGGGATGTGTGAGTCTGGCGGTTGAGGGTTCTTGGACTTGGTTCTTATGTAGTTGGTTAGTGTTGGTTTATATCGCTATAGTTGCAACATGTTGTTATTTGGATCACTCGGATGACAGAGATCTACTTGACTAGAGAGTGAATAATGATAGATTTAGAGGAAGCGGATGCTCCCGGTTAACCTCTTGAAGGAGGGAGGAGGAGGAGGGGGG